>JARVJO010030580.1:0-12156 GCA_031762555.1 Cynodonichthys magdalenae | reverse complement strand
GATTTTGTCCATTTGTTGTCTACAATTTTACGAAACCACGCATCAATATCACAACTTGCCATCATCAACAGTGTCTTTAGAAATACTTTGCCCCTCACTTCCGTTTTTTGAAGGAGGGGACATTTCGCCATCCAATCAGAACGTTCGTTTCATGCGTGCTTTGCGTCATGACGTCAATGTGCAAGAGGTCTATTATGGACAATCCTTCCAACTTGACATGTATGTATGTGATGTCACAAGTGGAGAGCCCCATTGATGCATGGCCACAAGATAATAAGTCGAAGTAATTGGTCAGAGTCTGATTATTTACAAATATGCTGTTTTGTGTCCTAACTGTTCAAAGTTAGCCCACACAAATTTTATTTTTTTTTGTGAATGCTTAATACAAATTATTTACCTCAATTGTTCAATCTTAACAGTTCATTTTTCATAGTAGTAGTACTTACAAGATGACATTGAACGCCCTAAGTGTTTGTTTGAAAATGTTTTTTTTTTACTATGTGTTCCTGAATTTGAAATAACTCCTTCCGCAGCAAGAGCCTGTTTTGAGTGTCGAGCTTCAAATAAAATTAAGCTTTTTGGACAAAAACAACTCCAGTTTTCATCTGTGCCTTTTTGCTGCACCATATAATGCTTAGAATTACTGTACCTATCAGCAAGTGACTGAACAATGTAATTCATATTAAAATTACATAAAATTAATTCAGACTTGTCCATGTAAACAATCAACAGTCTGCATGGAAATGACTGCAATAATTATCTTGTGGCCACATATTAACTATGTCATGGTCACACCTGATCATCTTGTGGCCATGCATTTTTTTATCCAATGTCACAGGACGGGCTCCTGCTGTATTACACAAAAAATAAAATAACATCAACGCTCTCAAAATGCCTTTTCTGTTTTTTGCCAAGCTCCAGTGCAAAGAAGAATGCAAAAATTCAGCGACAGAGGAAGATATTACTGTTCTGTTAGTTTAACATCTCAGACTCTTTTCCCCCATGAGATCAATAAATCACTGCCACTAAAATGTCTTACAGTAAAACGATGAGAAATGCTTTCCAGATGATTCATTTGCATTTTCATTGAGTGTTTTTGTTTTCTCAAGCATCCTCTGCTCCTCCCTGGAAAGGTCAATGGGAAATGGTTGCTGTCTGTTTTATCTGCCGGAGCCAACTCTCAAGTTCAGCCAAGTAAGAAATAAGATTATCTTTATAGAAGGTAGTGTGAGAATCTGGCCTTTGAATCTGATTCAGCGGCGTATTAATGTCTTAGAGGCTGGAAGCGGCCCAGACTCTATTAGAATAACTGAAGTTTGAGTGGGATGTGTTTTTTTTTTTTTTTCAGTTCACCGAGCTTCTTATGTTTAATGCAAAGGGAGCATTTTACCTTTTTTACACTGGTTGATCTTAACATTTAATAGATTCTTTCAAGAATATTTGTCTTTTTTTCCCCTCCGATTCTAACTTTGTCTTGGATAAGATCGAGACACGTTTCTCTCAGGCGAAACAACTCATTAACTTTCCCAGACACAAACCTGAGAGTGTGATATGAGAGAAATTTGGTGAAAAGCTGAATTAAAAAAAAAAAGTTTCAAAAAACTGCAGTTTTCCCGAATAATATATTCCTTCTTATGTGATGTTCTCAAACTTTGGTTTCAAATAGGGAAGAAGAGAGAGAAAAACAAAAACAAAAAAAAAAAACAAATGCCTTTTTACCCTCATTATTTCCTGACTCTGACTGACATTTACTGGAAGCTACACTATTTCATCCTGCCATTAAAGCAAATGTCATTGCGTGCGCATTATCAAAATTTCCAAATTAACAAAGAAGAGCATGGACTCTGGCTAAAAAATGATAGAGCAATAGCATGTAGATGTTTCAGCATAAGTCATACTTTTAGCCCAAACTGCTGATGACAGTCTCTAGAGAGAGCAGATGCTGTTGCCTTCTGGCTCCGGGCTTCACCGCTCCAATCCGGTAAGTGCCTCCTGAGATTTGCTATTGTAACAGCCTGCTCTCTCTTTCTCTCTTTCTTTCTCTCACGTGGCATCCAGGTGAAGAAAAACACAAGAACAATCTCGCGCTTTTATTTCTTCCTCTTTGAAAATGTCATCAGCAGTCAGCCGTGATCTGGGTGAAGTGCACAGGTGTGTTAACAATTGAGATTAAATGTTCATGTACCATGCACGATGTGTGAGTGTCACATTTTACCTCTTAAAAATTGGGCTCTGATAAGGCATTATAAAAAAAAATGTTGGGAAATTACAGTTTCCTGACAGAAAGCAATCTTGCTAGAGGACATTTTCTTTCCAAAGTCACAGTCAATCATTTCCAGTGCCTTTATTGTGTCCACCTGACTTCCTGTGCTTGACATGGCGCTCTGAAGTCATGCTGGCTCAATCATATTATGCACCAAGTCAAAAATGTGGCTGCTGATGTAATTGAAATTGTCAGTCTTCTTTTCATGAAGTGTTCATCTCCTGAGATGAAACATTTGTCCTTCGCATGTTTACATCAGCGCCCTGAATGGTGTGGACATCATCATCATCACCATTCAGCCATCCTGAGTGGGATATCTGTAAAAGAAGCTGAAGCTAAAACATGTTGAGTTTTTTTAGCTAATCAAAAACCTTATTATGCAGAGCGATTTGTATCCTTTCAAAAACTAGAACTTGACGTGTTATTAGTGGTACGATCAGGCTGCTGCGTGAAAAGAAAGAAAAATGAGGCTACAGAATTCAGGAGAAATCAGTGAGGAATATGAGACATTTCTGCTCTGCAGCTTGAAAGAGATTCAGCCCAAAAACCTTCCGTCTAACCTGGTGACAAGGTCAGAGTGTCTCGTGCAACCTTTTCTGGAAAGCACTCAGCACAACAAATGGCGCCTAAACTGTTTGATACCTGCTGTTTGCACTCTAAAAGCAGCTCGCTGGAGTTGATTATGGATTCTTGCCCCGGCACTCTCCCTCTCAGAGTATTTGTTCTGGGCCACTGCTGACTGGATATGACTTGAACAGCTGGAGGAGCCTCAACAGCTGCAATTGGACTAAAAAAAATATCTGCGAAGACAATGTGATTCTTCCTTGCAAGTATATTTAAAAATATATACTTATGAGCCAAACGCAAATTAGTTTTGATTAAATAAAAATACATAAGTGTTTTCTGTTTTTACATTTTTACATAAAACACCCTATAAAGTTCATGAGGACAGTTTATTGTGCACCAGTTACCTTTTTGTCTGTCTGTGTTCATATGTTTGTTTGTTAGCAAAATAGCTCATAAAGCACTGAATTAATTTGAATGAATCTTTCAGAAAGTAATCCTTTGATGTGCCTCTTCAGTCAGTCAGCCTCATTTAAAATGGCCTCCACTGCTTACTGAACAACTAAATCTCAGTCAGTTTCACACAGGGTTCCTATGGGTCCTTGAACTCCTTGAAAGTTTGTCATTGTGTAAAATTAGTTAAAGGAAAATTTTTAAAAACAGCTATTAAAAACTTTGAAAGTCCTTGAATGTTTTTTCGGGGTTGGAAAAAAATGGATTTAAGTTTTCCATTACCACCATAGATTGTCATCAACACTGAGTTCAGGGCCGGTCTGTGACTTGCCTTGGACAACTACACCCTCGAGACCCAACAACGTCTACGCTGTTTAATTTTTTTATTTAATTTGCATTGTACTAAAATCATTCATTAATAATATTCAGTGGTAGCAGTATATAATTGCCGTTGCAAGTGGTCCTTGAATTTGAGGATATGGGTCCTTGAAGGTACTTGAAAGGTCCTTGAATTGGATGTTAACCAAGGTGTGGGAACCCTGTGGCTGAGCTATAATTTGGTGTGGTAGTAGCTGAGAGTCAATCCCGCCACACATGTTTAGTGTGACATCTTAAAATATTGTGCATATTATTGTAAAAATTTAACAAAAATGCAACATTTTTTTTCAATATAAAATACTTAGAGTTGCTGCTGATGGTAAAGAGAACATAAAACCATTTGGTCTATTGAAATTGTCATTATTTTAATTTATGTGCCTTTATTTGTCTTTCAGAGAGACTTCTTGATACTCACTGTGAGCTTAACTAAAATTATTTCTGTTGGTTTATGTCAGTTTTGCAGCCACAGGTCAGATGTTCAAATCAATCAGACAACTGCTTACAGGTGCACGTCCCACCCCCACCCCCTGCCCCATCTCTATTGTCATGGTTAATCAAAGATCGTTTGACAGAGACAGACTTTTACGAGCTTAATGTGATGTTCATGCTGTTCTGGAGGTTTTAGTGTTGCATTCAGACAAAACAAATTCTGAGAGTAATGGTAGGGAGTTGCTGGTTTAGAGCTTGTATAAAAAGACAAAAAAGCCACAAAATGTAGATTTGTCACACACTTACCACTGTGATCATCTCTGAGTGCAAGTTTCACCTTTTTTTTTTTGAAGCTAAACATTTTTTATTCTGTTGTCAGAATTTAACCAACCTAATTAGCAACTACAACAATAAGTAAACTGGAAGGCAGGATTCACACATAAGAGGTGTCGTCACGCTGGATGCTGCTGGGTTTACTTTGTAATTAAGCTGCCAAAGCACTAAAGCACCCTGATTATTATTTGCACATCATTATTTTTTTTTCATTTCATTGTTGATCTGCATCTCTTAAAGCTTTGGGAAAAAAAATAAACATACAAAAATACATCAAACACAATACTCAACCAGGAAGGTGTGTTATGACTGTTGGTAGTGGTACTTTATGGGCCACAGACTAAATTTGTGAAAATAAACATTTTCAAAGTTTTAAACAGGTCACAGAAAGTTAGATTGTACATGACTGAACTGGCATTTTCATATTTTTAAAGGTTTTGACACAAACAAAATTAAAGTTTTATGATTTTTGAAAAGATTACCATCAAATGTTCAACTTGCCACATGAGAAATGTCACAATCTAACTTCTTAACTGTTTAAAAATCCTAAAATTTTTCACACTTATTTCCTCTAACTTTACTCTTTCTATTGTCATAATGGTTTTCTGTCAAATTCCTCCAACCTGCAAAAACACACCCAAGCTTCCATTGTATCTGAGCCTTGTCCAACCCCAAAAATTTAATGCTTTTTAAAATGTATGCTGACAATATTAAAGGGAAAAAAAAGAAAGATCTTAAAAAATATTTCCTTATTTAAAGAAAATGTGTTTGAGACATGAATGACCCATTTCTGTTGTTGAACCTGTTAGCAACAAAGTCGCTCACTTAATTGGCAAAATAATTAAGCAAACATGTGGGCAGACATTTATTTTCTAGTTTTGTAGAGCAGAAATGAGGAAATTTCTACATGTTTTAGGGCTTTGGGAAATAGTCAACAGGCTAACAAGCTTCTTATTAGGGTAAACAAATTGACATTTAGTGAATAACTGCTGCTGACAGATCCATTTTTTTATTTTATTTGTAACCGAAATCAAAACAAAGCCTTTAGTTACAAATATGTCAGCAGCTAATTTTGCACTGAAGTCAGAATTTACTGTTTGTTGTCAGGATGTGTGTCTTTTTGGATTATATTTAGTAGTTTATTTGTTTATTGTTTGCTTTTATTCCCTTTTTATTATCATGTTACTTTGGTTTTATAATTCTTGTACTGATGATTCTGTTTCTCAGTGTTTCCCTGTGTCATTAGTTGTGATGTACCATGTGCTGCAGCAGGACTAATGGTGTAGAAACAACCTGACGTTATAAGAAAACTGTCAATTTCTGAGAGTTCTGAATGTTTGTCCACTGACATCGGTGGCCCTGCTGCATAGCAGGCTGTGCTGTGGTGGAGGAGGAGTAGAGAGGGGGGGGGTCACCTGTAAGGTGTTGCTTGTTCAAATTTTTATGCTAAGTCTATAGTTTTCTCAAAACTCCCTACTGCAGCTTAGATTTAGCTTAGTTTAGTCCCCCATCTCCTCGTCAGCCCCTGTGCATTTATTCCCTCTGTCTTCATTCTCTGGCATTCAGCTCACCCCGTGGTTCAGCTCAATGTCTACTCAGGCTTGATTCTTTTTACTTGTATGTGTTTTTGCAGCAAAGTCCGCTTTTTGTTTTAGTTTTTAAGATACTTCATGTCAGTTTGGGTGGTTTGGTTTGTCCAGGTCAACATACAAGATGTTGGTAAAGCATAATTGTCCAGTTTTTCCTATTAGCGGGCAGATATCAGAGTTGTCTCACCTAAAGTAAAAAAAAAAAATGCTGAGTAAAACTTTCTTTAACTCATTTACGTTTTAAGCTAAAGTCTGTGGTAATTTGCTGCAATTTTCGTTCAAAAAATAAAAAATTCAAGTTTGTCATCACATCATGCCCAATTATTTAGTCTGCATAGATTTACATTTATAAAATATGCTGATTACAATTAAATCATTTTAGAATCAAAAAAGGGATTTTTTTTTCCCTTTACGATCACACAACATCAGTTACAGTACAAAATGCAGTCAAAGATTTACTTTTCTGGCATTACTTGGGTAAACAAAGCTTATTAATAACAATTTTAAAAACTAAGTTGAAAACATCCTAGCATGCAACACAACAGAATTAAGTTGATGAAAATTAAAAAAAATAAAATATCACGTGATTTTTTTTTATTGCCAAACTTTTGAAGTGAGCTTCATTCCACCATTACTGTTTTCACCATGTCTCCCCTCCTCCACAAGCATAATAGGAAAATAGCTAATATAAAAACTGAAATTGTATTCTTTCCTCTGTTAAGAGAGATGATTGCATATCAAGTTGGCTGGTTGAAGTACCTCCGGTGTATGACTCCTGTGTGGTGGGAGAGGGAGCATTTTTCTTCCAACCAATGGAAGAGTGAGTCAGGTTTATGACTATAGGGAGCAGAGGGTGGCCTTTATTTCCCTGAAAAGAGTCATTATTATTGCCCTGCAAATTTATGGCTTGCTTCTGGAGAGAACCTACCAGCAAGAGTGCCTGTCATTTCTCTCACTATCTTATGCATTATTGATAAGTCTGAGGTCCTATCATCCATTGTGTGGTATTGCTATAACTCAGCAGTTGAAAACAACATATACAGTATACTGAGAATGTGTAGAGTGGATCTCACTTTTGTTCTTTGCACTTAAAGCTACACTTCTATGCATGTAGATGGCAAAAGAACATATCAACATTTTACCCAACTTTTAACCAAAGTTATATCATTTACAGAAAAAAAAGCAGCTCTTTTAAAATAGTCACAATGGTGAGTGTGTATAAACTAAAGGTTAAACATAATATCTTACCTGTTGCAAATGGTTCTTTGATCAAACTCGATTGGAAAAGTTTTTTCTGAGAATATTGTGACGCTAAGACCAAATTGGATTTCAGCTGGTGTGAAACAACTTCTATCTCAATTTTTTTGCAGAAGTTAATGCAGATGTTGTTTTTAAAACCTCTAAATCAGCAATAATTAATTAGGTTAGGTTATTTGAAAGCACAAATAGCAGAAGCAGTAGCTAGTTTTAGCAATTTCAGTTCAGTCTGGGCAACCTTCTGGCAGAAATATAACAATATTAAAAATATGCCAGGATATTTTGCTAGTATAACTGCAAATTGCAAATTTGTCGCCTTTTGCAATATGCAGTTATTTTTGGTAAAATTTTATGGCATAAAAACCTTTTACCATAAAGACTGGATTTGTTTAAAAAATACAGAAATCTTTTGAACGGTTCATGATGGAGCTAACCACTAGCTCATCATTTCCACCCAAGAGGGTCCAACTATAAAACAGAATTCTACCATCACAAAACAATGTGATTCTAAAAAAATAAGGTGATTTTAATGTTGTTTTAAACATTGAGACTACAGTGTCATCGCACAGTTATTATCATATCAGGAATATCATCACATTTATGCTGAAGAAGCTACTATGCACTAGAAGTGTGATAGCTGGCTGCTGCTATTTATTCTTACAAATAACGACATTGCAAATATCCACAATAATCTGAGTAAATATTTGTGTAATACAAAATTTATGTTGATGTAAAGATTTAAAACATACCATTTGTGACAAGGTGCATAAGATGCAAGGCAACTTGATTAAATAAGTTAAAAGGTGGGCGTAGCTGCACAAAATGTCAAACAAACAGATCTCAAAGAGAAATAAAGGAGAACCAGACATGGCACGAAACATATGTTGGACACAATGTTGGACTGCAGAAAGAATGAAAACTGAGGGATTATATGAACAGGTGCTGATGAACGGAGTTAAAACACCTGAAATGATGACAACCCAGAACAGGTAAGAGTGGTCAGAGCAGGAGCTGAAGGAGGAGAACTGACTGAAAAGAATTCAAAGAAAAACTCAAAAACAGCATGAAGAAACAAACATAAAACTTAACAATAAATACATTTAAAAAAATCCAAAAATAATCAAACACAGATCCTGACAACTTTCTTAAACTGCTATAAAATTTAAGACCCAATCAGACTAGCTGTTAGTTTGCCAGTTCAGTCAGAAACAACTTCGTTTCTCCAAACTGAGGTCATTCAAAGAGCCATCTGCAACAGGTAAGATATCAACTGTTTACGACCTTGCCACAAAACCCCACATCAAATGATCTGAACAATCCCTTTAAGTATTGGCATAGTTTTCTTAGTAAATGGGGGATTGTGCCGAAGCAAATATTAATTGCACTGGGCTGACATCTGTTGTTTATTGCTGCTATATAATCAAAGTGAACAGAACTGAATTGAAGTATTTATAGTCTAACAAAGGAAAGCTGAATTACAAACAGACTTAAATAATTCTTTCACAGAGAAAGAAAAATAAAGCAGTTAACATGGCTTTTATGTTTCCTTCTGTTCACAAAACTTTGTGAAACACAAGCTTAAGGCAAAACAAGATGTGGGCTGTAATGAGAGTGCTTATCCACCTTCAGACACTCCTGCTTCAGCACACGAGAGTATTCTTTGTTATTGTTGTCTGTTGTATTTTTGAAAAAAACTAAAAAGTGAATCCTGGACAGAAAACTGATTACAGCTGTTTTTTTATTCATTAATACACCTTTTAACAATGTTTAAATTTCATATTAAAATATGATAAATACTGATTATTGTGTGTTTGCAAACGCTTCGCCAGAAAGCAGCTGATTTACTTGGCTGTAAGAGAGGAATGTGTCACCTAACAATATGACAAGCGACTAACCGTGGCAGTCTTCTTCTGTTACAGTTAGGATAAAATACGGCCATTAGTTATATAATCAACATTTGCACGGGGGGATAATTAGATCATCATGTTGTTAAAGAATAATTCACATCAGTCGCTGTCAGAGAGGAAACTACCGCCTCGCCTCTGTCCTTCACCTGGATGCCAAACAGAACGACACCAGTCATTTTCCTCTCATGCTGACAGTAAACATGTCCTTTTTAGGCATGTGGACACAAAGTGTAGCTTTATGAATAAATGAAATTATACACATCATAATGACTCCCGAGCACTGAACAAGTTAATCAGTGGGGTTTTATTTGGCACCTCCCACATATGCTGCCTCTTACTGTGTCTCAAAGCTCCTCTCAGTGAAGGACTCTTCAGACCAGCACCAATCATCCTGTTTGGACAGCTGAAAGAGCTGCTTTCTAAGGAAAAAAAAAAAAAAGGATTGTGTAACGCTGTCAGTGTTTGCAATCATGCTCTTTACTCTGTGATGATGAGGTTAATTTCAGTTCTTTTGAGTAGATTTTGGTCATTTGGTTGTTTTATATAAGCTGTATAATCTAACTGTAAAAAAAGCCAACAAGTGGTTAATTTCAAACCACTGACTTTAGTATGCTTTCTGAAATGGTGAATTGATTGAGCCGGCCGTGTAGCCTAAATTAGGTTTCGTGGCCTTTGGTTGTAGAAGTATTTTGTAAGAAGTGACCTTTAAAGAGTCGTGTTGTGCTTATTTACAGGTTTGAATTGTTATTGGTGGGTTTACGTGCTTTCATGTTCAGAAAACACCCATTTTTATCACCCGCTGCTGAATTAGAAAAGT
This sequence comes from Cynodonichthys magdalenae, assembly GCA_031762555.1. Classification (NCBI taxonomy): domain Eukaryota; kingdom Metazoa; phylum Chordata; class Actinopteri; order Cyprinodontiformes; family Rivulidae; genus Cynodonichthys; species Cynodonichthys magdalenae. Next base: position 2,166 of record JARVJO010030580.1, on the reverse strand, counting down.
TAATAATGTTTTTACCCATCTCTCTATGTGTTTGTCTGTCATGTTAGATGGATAAAATTGCATGTTTAAGGTAAAATGGGAGGTAGACTGTCTGTTCACAGAATTCCGAGGCAAACGAGTGTATTTAGTCTGACATGGTTGTCTGCTATGAAGGATTTTATTATGTACCACTACATGTTGCACAAAGCTAAGAATAAGAAGTAAACAGAAATAGCAAGTACATAAACAACAGCGACCTTTTACATGAGGAGTCTGCACTCAAAGAGTCTTATGCACTTGAGCTTGCTAAATAAAGTGTTTTTTATGTTTTATATTCGTATATATTAAACAAGAGTACAACTGTTGTACAAGCATTTGAGAATGAAATATGTTAAGCTAATGCACTGTATGCTAGTTCAATAAACATAAATACATGCAAACTTTTTAAAATGTCAGTTTTATTACACTTCAGGAAGTACATCGCGCCATGTAGCCCTCTGGTAGTGTCAACAAAAAATTGTGGCCCCCTCCATCTTTTAAATTGCCCATTCCTGCACTGGATGAATGATGTATTTTCATTCAAATGTAGAAAAAATATGATCAGTAATCAATTGTCAAATTATCAAATCTAAATGAATTAAAGGTCTGGGTTTAACTAAAGATCATAGCCATGGGCGGCTGTGGCAGAGTGGTTAGGGGAGTTGTCCTGGAACCAGAAGGTCGCCGGTTCAATCCCCTGCTCCAGCTGTCTCAGTTGTTGTGTCCTTGAGCAAGACACTATGCCTCTGATGTGTGTCCCATCAGTGTATGAATGTGATTGGCACTGATTAGTCTCTATAGTTGAATGTACATGTTAGCTTTGTAGGAGAACTTGTAGAGTGCCATGTGAATGGGTAAATGAGGACACAGATTGTAGTGAAGCGCTTTGAGTATCCTGGTTAAATAGAAAGGCGCTATATAAGTACAGTCCATTTACCATAGCCAAGCTGTGATATATTCAAGTAATTTTGTACTTGATAAGTACATACTTAGCTTACTTAGTAGTTAGAAACAGCTTAGATCTATTTTTTTTCTTGTGGTTGCCATAGTGACTCCATTTGAGATGTCTTTTTTCTAACTTGTGAATATACTTACTTATCTCTAGGTTAAATTACCAAGAGTTAATTAACGTCATTGTAATCAGCGTTTCTGGAATGGAAAATTCAGAGTTTCCCCTCTTAAAGGAACTTCGATTTAATAGATAAACTCAGAATTTGTTGAACCTCCTGTCTGGATACCCCACATAGTTAAGAGGAAAGTATGATGGCACATTTTGGCTGCAATAGTCAAAAACGGCAGATAAGGTTAAATGAATAGCAATAAATATGAAAATATTGGGAAACTGTGGGCAGATGCTCATTTTAACTATTGCTTAGGGGCAAGTAAATGATAGAATGGTCACAGAACAAACAAGTTGTTTCTGGTTGCTTATTTATTTTTATTTTTTTCTTGTGATAACGGATGAATGAAGAAATATCTGCACCTTTATTCCTCAATACAGAACTGATTTATTGGCCCAATAAATCAGTTCTGTGCTGGAGGCACAGTGTGTGTGGGTCTTTCTTTATTCTTTCTCAGGTACGTTTCTGCAGCCCACCACCTTTATCTGTCATTTTAGGAGCATATAACCTCTCCTCATTGAATAACTCCTCACCACAGACTTTGCCTAGCCTTTAGTAAAAGCACAACAATTCTGCAGAACTCAGTGAGGAAAAGAAAGTTTTGCTTTAATCTTAATCTTGTGGTATTGTTTAAGTTGTGTATATCTGGATGAAAACATTCAAACCTTTTGTTAAATGCTCATCACTCTGTTGCAATAATTCTGTCAAGTACTGACTCATTTAAAGTTTGGACACACTTTCTAAATCAATGTGTTTCTTTTTTGTCCTACATTAAGGGTTGGTCCTGGGGTCATCCAGACCAATGGTTCCCAACTTATTTTTCTCAAATCCCTCTTTCTTACTTCCAAGCCAAGCTGATATAGTGAACTTGGAGGTGTGGAACAAACCAGAATATGTTTTGGATTTTGGACTGTTCAAGTGCACGCACACCTTTTGCTTTTATTACAGCTGTGAGAGAATAAAGACACTATGTTTCGTCAGCTGACAGCTCGTGACCTTTGGGGTCATGAGAAACGATTTGTCAAAT
>JARVJO010030579.1:0-12156 GCA_031762555.1 Cynodonichthys magdalenae | reverse complement strand
GGTGGTCTGTAGAGTGTTTGGGATGCCTCGTTCAACTGTCCACTGGATCGTCCATCGTGTCACAGAGGAGGTGGTGGTCATTCGCCACCAGGTCATCCACTTCCCCAAAACCCCTGAGGACCTGGAGGTGGTGTCCCGTGGGTTTGCAGGGCTGGCACGTCACAGAGCCTTCCTGAAAGCAGCAGGTGTAATCGACAGCTGCCACATTCGCATCAAGCCTCTGAGCGGCCCTGATGGTCAGTGCTTTAGGAACAGGAAACTGTTTCCATCATCTTCCATGCAGTTTGTGACCATCAGGTCCACTGAAGAAGATGTTGTGGAGGATGAGGGGGAAGCTGGTTTGGAGGCAATCAACCAACAGACTGCTGAGGTGCCTGCCCTGGAGGAGGTACTAGCAGACTACGACTACTGCTAAAAGGCAAGTAATTTATCTAAAAATCTTTATTTTCAAAAAGCACTGTATCATTTTGTACTATAATATTAATAGAAACCTGTTAATATTATCTCCTGTTTGCATATTTTTTTATATGTCTTAGTGATGTGGCAGCAGTCGATTGAGCCAGCCCTGCAAACCCTGTTGATGGATGATTCAGTGGACAGTGAGAGGGAGCATCCCAAAACAATCTGCAGACCACCCATGATGTTCCAGTCGCTGACCAGAGAAGACCAGCCATGGGTCTCAGTTGTGGCACTCCAGCTGGTTCTTCAGCAAATCCAGCAACACTGCCAGAGACTTGTTTTTTGATGTTTAAAGAAATGGTCCAGGAAGAGGACACTCAGGTTAATCCTGCATTAACTGAAAATAGTTGGACAATATTTCTTTTTTATTTATGTACATAGTTATTTTTATCTTTATATTCTTGTTTTTTTATTGTATTACAATTTTGTTAATTTATTTGAAATAACTCAAGATTAAATTTATGTTCACATATTAAAAAAAATATATAAAAATTGAAAAAAAAAGAGTTATATTTATGTAATGTTTTTTAAATTAATTTATTTGGAACAAAATAACTCATTAGAACAATAAAATAAAAAAGTTATTTAGGAACAAATTTTTCTAAAATTGCAAACAGTCTGTCCATTCTGTCCCTGCTCTCTCCTCTACCTCATGTCCTCTCTGATGGGGTCCATCATCACATCGTTCCTGTCCCTTCGCCTCTTTCTCCCTGTTGGTGGCTGACTTCCTCCCTGACTTTCTTCCTCGTCCCTATCCTACCGGTCACCCACTGCTGCACTTGGCCCTGGAGTGTCCTCAGGGATGGAGACAATTAGGACAGGAGGTCTTATGGAAGGCCTCTGTCCAAACACCTCATCCATAAGGGCAAACCAGGGCCAAGTAGCAGCAGAGGGCTTCCCACTAACTCCCTCTCCTGACCCTGGATACTTGCAATCCTAAACACAGATGAAATCACAGTTGACAAAAACAGAAAAAAACATTTTAAAGACATTAACATTTATTAACATGTGCAATTAAAACATAATTCTTCACTTCTCATATACATACTTTGTACTTTATTTTTAAGTTGTCCCACTTCTTCTTGGCCTGCAGGGGGTTGACTTTACCCTGCAGGCCCATGTTCTCCAGAATTATTCTTATAACATACACAAAAAAATAAGTGAAGTGGGAAAACATGTAAACTCTCAATCCCTTATTGTAAAACTATAGTTGTCATAGCAGAACACAAAAGGAAAACAAGTGGAACTATACTCCATTGAGATCACAGGTTATATACAGTTAGAGGATAAATAAAACTGTACTCATATTATGATGTGTAATGGGTTTATTCTTGTACCACCATGCCACAGCAGCCGAATTCTTAACACTGGTGAAGAGGTGTTCATTTTGTTTTTTAGCTTTATAAAAGTTTCAGTCTGCTCCTTGGCCCTAAAAAAATACAACAAACCGCTTAAGTCACAAATTAAAAACTAGCTTAGTTAGCGGCAATACACGAAGAACTAAAGGACCCTCCATACCAGCTCATTCATGATTATTTCTGAGATAAATATAACGGACAAAACAGCTGTTTTTTAACGATAAATGGACTGAACTTTGATGCAGGTAATGAGTTGATTAGGAGTGTCTGTAGGAACCAGAACTCTTAATGGTTGGTAGGGGATCAAATACTTATTTCTCTCTGTAAAATACAAATAAATTTATATGATTTATACAATGTAATTTTCTTGTTGTTTTTTTTATTAATATTCTGTTTCTCACTGTTAAAATTAACCTCCCCCTAAAATAATAGACTGTTCATGTCTTTGTAAGTGGGCAAACTTGCAAAATCAAGGGGTCAAATACTTATTTCCCCCACTTTAAATGCAGTCCAATTTCCTTCTGTTGATTCATCGTCAAAATGCTTCAGCTCTGTGCCCTGATATATTTACATTGAGATAATAATTGAAAATTGGTGCTAACAGAAAAACTATCCGTGACAGATCTTTCAATTCAGTTTTTAGACTGGAGGCAGTTTACAAACCTAAAAACAACTTGGGTTATTTCACTATGACAAGGGATGATATAATTCAACTTGAGTTCAATTAAACACAGATCAGTTTATTACAATTTATTTTAAATTCCATTCTATGTATTTGTATATAAGTAAAAGTAATTTACGAAGCACGCTAAGAAAATGAACAAACTGTATTATGTTTTAATAAAGTTCAGTAAAATAAATACATTTAAATTAATTCCCATTTTGGAGCAGGTGCAGAGTGATGTGTACTCCTTTATTTTCAGCTATACAGAGTTACAAATGACAATAAAATTGATCTAATTATGAGGAAGTAACTCACTTGAGCTTGGGAGATTTCTGATGCTACGTCTGCGTCTCAGCCTCCTGATCTGCTCCCACCACCCTTTGAACTCTCTTGATTGACAGGTACATCTCTTCCTCAGGATCATAGTAATAAAACTTACTCAGATAGGAGATCAGTGGTCTGTAAACAGGAAAAAAATGACAAAGAAAAAAAAGTAAAGTGAGTGAATTTCTAACCTGCTAAGTCTGTACTTGCAAAGGAAAAATGTTTCCTTCAATAACGTCAATAGAAAGAGAAATTTGCAGAACGGTCATGCTAATAGTTATAAATTCTATACATTTACAGTAATTTTAATTAATACAGTAGAGGTCCATTTTTACAAGTCACCTGATGCATTAGACTTTATTAGACAGAATCGAGTAAATATCCATTCAAGTTTTTTATCTTTACTTTTAATCCACAGGTAAATGGTAATCTTTTCAATATTTGTTGAAATACATTAGTTTTTCTCAGTTGCTAAAACACTAAACCCTGTTGTTTGAACCACACGGTCAGTTCCCTGAACCCATTTATTAAAATGACCAACCTTTTGTCAGAACATTAAGCACGTTTTACCCAGTTAGACACAACCTGCAGACCTATTTTCACCACTAAAACACATTTTGCTCTTTGGTTCACATGGGTTCCACAATGATAAGCACAGGTATTAAAAGTGAGACACAAATAAAGCCCTGCTGTCTGAACTGAAATACAGCAACTCAAAATAAATCACACATGTGTCTAATGATGTGAACAAACCAATACAAGGCAGAGGAAGGAACCCATAGAAAATACTCTAAATATTACAGAGCCTGCTGGGGGGGCATGGGGAATGGAATTTTTGGAATTATTGATCGTACATTACACCTACATACAGAGGGCAAAATTATCATACAAATAGGATAATTATTATACATCTGGCAACACTGACTCCAATCTAATGAGTGTTTTTGGCATATTTAGGTATTTAGTCCTTTCCAGGCCTAAAAGGTGAAAACAAATTATCTTTATATTTTGTTTTTGTAACGATGTATATCGATCCAAGGAATAAGATTATGGAATAATCTGGAAGATGGCGTTAAAAACGACAAATCAATGGGTGTATTTAAGAAAATGATAAAGCAGTCTGTTGGAAAAATATGTAATGGTATAATTTGTATTTATAGGAGTTGTTCTAGGAGTTGAACCTTTATTTTTGTCTTTTTGTTTTGTTTTCTGTTTTGTTTTTTTTTGTTATTTGAAGACTATTTTTGATCAAATTTATTTTTTCAACCACTTTCTAACAACATCAGTGGTTGAGGTCAGCAGCACCCCACCTTCACTGAGCACAGTGTTAGTGAAATGCTGCTTCCCCCGCCTCAGCCGCCTGATGGTTTGTCAGAATCTCCTCGGAACCGATCAAGAGTCTTTGTCCAAGGTCTCACCGAACTCCTCCCACATCTGAGCTTTTGCCTCAGCAACAGCCAGGGCTGCGGCCCACTTGGTCTGCGGATACTCCTCAGCTACCTCCGAAGTCCTACCAGCCAACAAGGCCAGATAGGACTCCTTCTTCAGCTTGACAGCCTCCCTTACCCGGGGTGTCCACCACCGAGTTTGAGGATGGCCACCACGAGAAGCACAGACAACCTTGCGGCCACAGCTCAAGGCAGTTGCTTCAACAATTGAGGGGTGGAACATGGCCAACTTGGACTCGATGTCCCCCGCCTCGGATGGGATGTGGTTGAAGTTCTCCCGGAGGTGTGGGTTGAAAATCTGTCTGACAGGTTCCTCTGCCAGATGTTCCCAGCACACCCTCAATACACACTTGGGTCTCCTGGTTCTGACTGGCATCTTCCACCGCCATCTGATCCAACTCACTACCAGGTAGTGATCAGTTGACAGCTCAGCTCCTCTCTTCACCCGAGTGTCCAAAACATGTGGCCGCAGATCAGACGACAGGACTACAAAGTCAATCATCGATCTGCGACCTAGGGTGTCCTGGTGCCACGTGCACTTATGGACACTCTTATGTTCGAACATGGTGTTTGCGATGAACAAACTGAATAGCACAGAAGTCCAACAACAGAACACCACTTGGGTTCAGATCGGAGAGGCCGTTCCTCCCAATCACGCCTCTCCAGGTCACACTGTCATTGCCCACGTGGGCATTGAAGTCCCCCAGCAGAATAAAGGAATCCCCAGCTGGAGCACCTTCCAGCACCACCGCTAAGGACTCCAAGAAGGCTGGGTACTCTGAACAATCATTTGGTGCGTAAACACAAATGATCGTCAGAGCCCATCCCCCCACCCGAAGGCGTAGGGAAACTACCCTCTTAACTACTGGGGTAAACTCCAACACACAGGCACCAAGTCGTGGGGCCAAAAGTAGAGCCATACCATACCAGCTCGGCACCTCTCACCATGGGCAACTTCAGAGTAGAATAAAGTCCAGCCCCTCTCGAGGAGATCGGTTCCAGAGCACATGCTGTGCGTTGAGGTGAGCCCAACTATATCTAGCCGGAACCTCTCAACCTCATGCACAAGCTCAGGCTCCTTCCCCACCAGAGAGGTGACATTTCATGTCCCAAGAGCCTGTTTTGGTAGGCCAGGGTCAGAGCGCCAAGGTCCCCGCCTTTGGCTACTGACCATGGCATCAAAAAAAACTACATTACAAAAAACACTACATTACAGAAAACACTACAACATTACAGAAAAAACTACAACATTAATCTACCTAAAGAGATAAGGTACCAGTGAGATATCGCTGAATGGACACCGCCGCCCCTTGTTTTTTGAACCAGAAGTTATTTATTGATTTATCCCCATGGTTCCTATGATCCCTTTGGGATTAATAAAGTATCATTCATTCATTATTCTGCCTAAAGCATATTTTTGAAAACATGGATGTTATTGGTGATCCAAACATTGAGGAGTACCTACAGCAGGCTGTGCAACAAAATGAACTACAGCAGCCACAGGTCTGGGAATCAGCCCCTGAACTGTATTTAATTCTTAAGAACAAAGCCAGGTTTTAGACACTAATTACTTTAACCACAGTTTTTAATCTTGTATTCAGTTTAAACTCAGAATAAAACATGACACTTTACATTTTCATTAAAATGTTGTGAAAAGGTGTACAGTATTTTTTAAACTTGCTTTTATAATACAAAGTATTTAGCTCTGAGAATGAATAAACATAAATGTTTCACAGAAATGTGAAGTTGCTTAACACACCAATGTGTTACAAAGGTAGCTTTACAGCAGGAGCATACCAACAGATTACAACTAGATTAGATGTCAGGTACTGACATTTTATGGAGGACCAAAACTGGCATAATTAGAAATAAAAGCAGAAATATATCAATGGACCAAAGAATAAATTAATACACTTAAAATGTGCAAATTAAATAAAAAAAAAAAAGAGAACTTTACCTCCATGTTTTATAATTTCATTGACCTTCATATTCATTTTCCAGCTTAGTTCCAATAAATTATATATTTTAGCACATAATTTACATTTGAATGTTTTTAAAATATATATATATTTTGTTTTTCCTTTTACCTGTACATGCCTTTTTGTCTGCTAAATGTAATTGAATTCATTTTTTAAATATTTTTTCCCACAGGTGTTTTAATTTCCATGTGATTTTCCTTTTTCTTTTACATTTCTACCTCATTATGCAACTAAGGTGGGCGGGCCCTCAGGATCCATGTGCACATCTAATGTGCATGCTTGTGCTGCCTCAGCTGAAAGTTTAGTTTAAAACAAAGAGATGGAGGAAAACATTAACCTGTGACTTTGTTTTTAACTTACCTTTAACCTAACTGAGGCAGCACAAGCATACACATTAGATCTGCACATGGATCCTTTTTCTTTCTGTCTGCTGACCAATAGGAGAGGAGCTGACCCAAGAAGGACCGCCCACCTTATCTACATAATGAGGCAGAAATGCATAAAGTACTGTAAAAACAGGAGACAGAGAAATGTAAAAGCAACACATGAAAATAAAAAGGCTTGTGGGGAAAAAAGTATTAAATATAAGTAAATATAAACATTTAGCAGACATAAATGCATGTATGAGTATAATGAAAAACAATATATATAAATATATACATTTTAAAAACATTAAAATGTAAATTATGTGCTAAAATGTATAATTTATTGGAACTAAGCTGGAAAAATAAATATGAAGGTCAATTCAATTATAAAACATGAGGTAAAGTTCTGCTTTTTTAATTTAATTACTGCATTTTAAGTGTATTGATTTATTTATTGGTCCATTTCTACATTTCTTAATTTATTTATGAATTATGTCAGTTGTAATGTTTGATCTTTGGGATTTAATAAAATCCAAATCCTGGAGCATTTTGTATCCCAAAGTCCATGTTTGTCTTGAAGACACCGTATGATTTCAAAAGTGGCAGCTTCAGTGTGTTTGCACAGGTTTGCAAGTGGAAAAGATGAATCGCTTAAAAACCCGATGCGGGGAGGTGGCATCATGCCTGCTGGTGGAAGTGCTGCCAGGTCTGTAGCAAACATCAACAAATCTTCCAGTGACACAGCCGTTGCTTTCTCTGAAAGAAGACAGTCAACATTGTATATATGGGACTCTGCATTTAGGAAAATTAATTTACTTACTGTACATCTCTTTTCTCTTCATTAAAACTAAAATTTCATTGCACAACAAACTTTTGAACAATAATAAAATATTTCCATACAAACCTTCCGAATCAAGTAAGTAATCTGGCCAAAAGCCAAGTGTTTTGGCCTCCTCCTGTCGCCTGTTGCTTCCTGCTGGGCTGAGATCTGGTCTGAACGTGACGGCCTTGTCAGAGAAGCGTAGGATTGGGGACAGAACACTGGGATGCTGCTGCAGTGCAGAGAACAAACAAAGACTTTCCAGCCCATCTTTGAATCTGTTAAGAATAGATACATAATTGTGTAACAATTGATTTGTAGCAGAGAAATAAACTATTCCACATCCTGCAATGTGTATAAATCCCCTCGCTGACCAGATTCCTTTTAATATATTTGGACAAATTTCAAATGAACAGTGTCATACACTATGTATATTTAAGGTTTATTTAGGACCACTCATGCATCCTTTGAATGACCAGAAATCAATATTTAAAGAAAAAAAAATTCATTACGATTGAAGCATTTTTAAAAATAGTGCCTTCATGTTGCAATAAACACAAGTCTGTTAAACAGACTCTAAAAATCTTTTAGCATGACTTTATGATAACTCATGAATAATGGTTCTAAACAACTATTATAGTTCTTAGACACCAAATCTAATACACAGATTTGTTAGTGGAAAATTGTGGAAGTTTTGTACAATAAGTTCAAATAATTTATCCAGATTTTACCAGAGGGGGAGAGGATGGGTCATCAACTGAAGATAAAATAAAAGAAAGGAAAAAAGCTACTTAGATTTTATATCTGATCAGGTAAAAGCTTATTGCTCATCAGATCACAGGGATGCTGTATAATCAGCCTTTTATCAGTATCTGAAGGTCACATGAACTCACTTGCTGCTGTGACAAACTGGCAAAATAGAATACCTATCAAGTAACGAGTTTAACATTTTGGATTAGTTTTAAACATTTTCAGTTAATGGTAAAGGCCCTGTCACCCTATGATGTTTTAAACAACTTATGCAAATTTTGTCCAACATCCTGCTGTAAGATGCACAAGTTAGGTGTAAGTTATGAATATGTTGTCAAAACAATGAGCGGACAATTTTGGACATGCTCAAAATTGTCAGTTTATGCCGACGTGCTGCTGATAAGTGAGGCAGAAGTTACAGGTATGCTACAGATAATTTATGCATCAGTTCACATAAGTTACTGATTTGTTACTGGATATAAATCCTACACCAGCAGGACAATTCTGAAGCAGCACGTAACTTTTTTATTATGCAAGATTCATGTGCAAAGTCAGTTTAACTTAGTCATAACAATTATATAATAATAATAATAATAATAATAATACAGGTAAACAATGCAAACAAAATCAACAGAATCAATGTAAAAAATATATATTTTTCATCTTTTATCAACAAATGCATTGATCAAAATAATGTCACAGTCTGGTTCCAATATAAACAAGTTTAGCTCATCCAATTCACCAGAACCTTGGTCAGAATATGCTATGTCTTTATTGGATTTACATTTTCATTATTTATGATAAATTACAAAACCCACAGTTTGATAGAATATCGGGTTGTGGTGCAAAAAATTACAAAACAAAACCACCTGGACATAACCTACAAAGATACATGTTTTACTGTTAATATTGTTTAAATCCCAAAAGTAAATCAACATCTGTAGGCTACGATGGCAGTGAAAAGCGCAGCTGAACTGAGCGGAGCTGCTCTTCAAGCTGCATACAGTGATCTGGGGGGCTTCAGGCTGTGGCCCTCAGGCTACCCTCAGTGGCGGCTGATCAGATTGAGGCACAATAACCGTCCCATTTGTGCCAGAACTCACACAGAGTTGATCGATGTTGTTGCCGCAGAGGCTCAGGTCTCTGTTCTAAAGATCATCAGGTTTATCTCCTGCACCAGCTGCTGCATGAGAAGTCTTCTATGGATCTGCCAGCTTTGTTTTGCTCTCTGCTCATTCTTTTTTATATTTTAAAACTCAGTCTGACAAATATATTGTTTTTTTATGAGCCCCCGCTCTCGGACATCTTCCCCGACATGTTGACAGCTGTCAGTCAGTCATCGAGGGACACGCCCACACATTCTGACAGAAGTTACGTTTCTGCTTCAGAATTACCCGGCTTGTTTCTGACAAATATCCACATATGAGCAACTTTCATGTAACATGTGTGAACATACAGGTGCTGGTTATAAAATTAGAATATCATGAAAAAGTTGATTTATTTTAATAACTCCATTCAAAATGTGAATCTTGTACATTATATTCATTCTTACATGCAGACTGATATATTTCAAATGTTATTTCTTTTAATTTTGATGATTATAACTGACAACTAATGAAAACCCCAAATTCAGTATCTCAGAAAATTAGAATATTGTGAAAAGGTTCAATATTAAAGACACCTGGTGCCACACTCTAATCAACTAATTAACTCAAAACACCTGCAAAGACCTTTAAATGGTCTCAGTCTAGTTCTGAAGGCTCCACAGTCATAGAGAAGACTGCTGACTTGACAGTTGTACAAAAGACGACCATTGACACCTGAACAAGGAGAGCAAGACATGAACGTTTTTTGCTAAGGAGGCTGGCTGTTCACAGAGCTCTGTGTCCAAGCACATTAATAGAGAGGTGAAGGGAAGGGAAAGATGTGGTAGAAAAGTGTACAACAGGGATAACTCCACCCTGGATATAAATAAGATTAATGAGTGAAAAATAATATTTGACCATTGAGAATTATTGTAACATCCTAATACAAAATCCTTCAACCCTATTCCTTGTGACTCACTTTCATGTATGTTTTAGCAATTTCCCTACTTCAGCACACCTGGTTCAAATATATATATTACTCAGAATGTATTTAAGTTTAGCAGACGCCTGTCAATCATTATTTCAGACAGGTGTGCCAAAGCAGGGAAATGTACTGTATAATAACATTAAATGCAACTTTCTTGTTCATTTTATTGTCCAGTAACTCCTGTGTATAACATTTGACTAAAACACACACACAAAAAATAAAACATGGAATGCCTAAAAGCTCTGTTTTTGGCAGCACAACATCCTGGCTATTGATGTAAACATGTGATTTTAAGTCATTATCATCAAAACCAAAGAAAATAGTTTGATATCAACTCTTAAATAAAACTATTATCATCTATTTGTGTTATCATTAGATATGTTCAAACAACTGTACCTTTTAGTTGTACCACACACTGAAATGATCAAAAAATTGAAGAAAACATGGGTATTTTTACACAGACGTGTCAAAGGATTCACATATTATTTAAGTAGCACTATTGATACTATTTCTGTTTCTGTACAGATAATTGCATAATGCAAGGAGTAGAAGTAAAAAGTAGGCTGAAAATAATTCCTCCTGTAAAGTATAAATAAATTAGTAAAGTAACAAAGTATTTGTACTTAGTTATTTGACACCTAGTTGTTGACAATAAAACAATAAAAGCCCTTTATAGGACATGTTGCAATAACCACTTACAGATTAAATAACAAAACTGTACACCACATTCATACATATAGTGTGCAAATACAGTAAACAGTTAAAATTCATTGATGAATATACACACACATTATATACTTAAATTATAACTTTGTTTCTACCAATTTTTGTAAAGGACTGCTTTAGGGGTGCATGATAACTATAGGCCTGATATCAGGGAATTATGACATCATACTTATAGGTCGGATATCATAACAAACAGAACCCATAATATATGTACACTTTGCCAACATGGCAGTGAGTGTGCTTATTTATTTTATCGGTTTTGGTTAAGCCACTCCCCATCCTGCCGATACCTGCGCAACGTTCAAGTGGCGTCAGAGAAAACAACTTTCTCACGGGAAAAATAATTAGAATACTCCATGTTTTAATAATCATTAATATTATTTTACCAATTAACCATGTATGTTACACACAAACTTTATAATTATAAACATAAAAAGTCAGAACAACTACTCCCAAATTGAGAGCACGTAATGTCAGTTTCCTCATGAACGCAGCACAGAGTCCATGCTGCTGAAAATTCTAATTCAAAAATACTTTATTGATTCCAGAGGGAAAAACAACAAGCTAGCATTCATAGAACTCATCTGGACTTAAATCCATTTCTGAGGCTTTTGACAAATCAAAAAAAAAATGCCAGAGAGGACGCAAATCTCAAGCAATTTAATGATGGAAACGATGGCACAACCAACTGTTCACCATCACCAAAGACCAAGGCTTTTATTGCCTTGTTAGCCACAGTTTACCATGCTGAGCTGCTGCTACTTCTGTGTCGTCCAGCTAAGTATGATGTGGTCACATTCTTTGTGCCCTCTGCGTTGTATTCACACTTTGACAGGTTGTCATTTGTGCATTGTTTTTGTTTTTACATCTCAGAAGTATTGTTTCAGGTTGAAATAACATTTGAAATTATATATTATTAATAAAAACAAATGTACTTTGAATCTAACTTGTGTTAGTGCATTATCTGTTTTGAACTTGTGAAATACACTTTTTCTTTTTGTACATATTTGTTTTAAAACAGAGATCAGTTCTAAAGATTTTTTTCATAATTAGTGTCTTATTTACCTATATTGGTGACCTATATTTACCTCTCCCTGGGCTGCCACCTTATCGTGGTGGAGAGGTTTGAGTGTCCTGATGATCCTAGGAGCTATGTTGTCGGGGGCTTTATGCCCCTGGTAGGGTCACCC
>JARVJO010030578.1:0-12156 GCA_031762555.1 Cynodonichthys magdalenae | reverse complement strand
CAGGAAAAAGACGTGCTGAAATTGCGCAATCAGTAACCCGTTGTCTCACGTCTTATTGAAGTATAATCCAGGCTTTAAACACCTCACACACTAACCATACAGACAAAGAGCATAATGAGCTTACTTAGAAACAGGCAGATAGTTCACACCTTTGTGTATGAACCAGAACATCTCTCTTGGGAGTCATCAGAGACTGGATTGTGAATGACGATTGGCTTCAGCCTAATCTACATGTAAAACCAAGTCTTTTCAGGGCTCATGTGGTTCTCACGTGGTTCTATTAAAGTTGGCTTCTCAGCACACTCCAGACTTTGAATTGAGAAAATTTAAGAAGTGCCGACCTGGAGTGGGCATACTTATTGCACCCCATCTTGGTGCCTGTACGTTGGGGTTCACCCCGGTAAACAAGAGGGTAGCCTCCCTCTGCCTACGGGTGGGGAGACGGGTCCTGACCGTTGTTTATGCCTATGCACCTAACAGCAGTTGAGATTACGCACCCTTTTTGGAGTCCTTGGAGGGGTTGCTGGAAAAATTTGCTCCTGATGGGGACTTCCTCGTCTTGCTAGGGGACTTGACAGTGAGACCTGGAGGGGCGTGGTTGGGAGGAATGGCCCCCCCGATCTGAACCCAAGCGGTGTTTTGTTATTGGACTTCTGTGGTCATCATGGATTGTCCAAAACAAACACCATGTTCAAACACAAGGGTGTCCATATGTGCTCTTGGCACCAGGACACCCTAGGTCGCAGTTCGATGATCGACTTTGTTGTCGTTTCATCTGATTTTCGGCCGCATGTCTTGGACACTTGGGTGAAGAGAGGGGCGGAGTTGTCAACTGACCACTACCTGGTGGTGAGTTGGCTCCGGTGGTGGGGGAGGATGCCGGTCAGACCTGCTGGGAACGTCTGGCAGAGTCTCCCATCAGACTGAGCTTCAACTCACATCTCCGGGAGAACTTTGAACATATTCCGGGGGAGGTGGGGGACATTGAGTGGGTCATGTTCTGTGCCTCCATTGCCGAGGCGGCTTACCTGAGCTGTGGCCGGAAAGGTTGTTGGTGCCTGTTGTGGCGGCAACCCTCGAACCCGCTGGTGGACGCCAGCAGTGAGGAATGCTGTCAGGCTGAAGAAGGAGTCCTATCGGGTCTTTTTGGCCTGTGGGACTCTGGAAGAAGCTGATAGGTATCGGCAGTCCAAGCGGATTGCTCGGGTCTTTGCTGAGGCAAAAACTCGGCCATGAGAGGAGTTCAAAGAGGCCATGGAAAAAGACTTTCGTACGGCTTAGAGGTGATTCTGGTCCCACCAGCGGAGGAATACGGTTTGCCACCAACACTGTTTATGGTGGGGATGGTGGGCTGCTGACTTCAACTTGGGACATTGTGGGTTGGTGGGTGGAATACTTCGAAGACCTCCTCAATCCCACCGACACGTCTTCCCATGAGGAAGCAGAGCCTGAGGACTCTTGGTCAGACTTTCCAATCTCTGGTGCTGAGGTCACCGAGGTGGTTAAAAAGCTCCTCGGAGGCAAGGCACCGGGGGTGGATGAGATTCGCCCAGAGTTCCTTAAGGCTCTGGATGTTGTGGGGTTGTGTTGGTTGACATGACTCTACAATATCGTGTGGACATCGGGGGCAGTTCCCCTGGATTGGCATACCGGGGTGATGGTCCCCCTATGGTGACATATCAACAAATGCCCAAAAAAGGGGCAAAGCATTTTAAAAAACTTTAAACAAATAAGGCAACGCAAGCCGGTCTTGCTTTTTTCTCCCCCCCCCCCCAACACGCTTTTCAGGCTTGTCTGCAGAAACCTCCCTCTGTTTACGCTGCTTTTGAACTGAAGTGATATTTTAGGCTCAAACTGCTCTAGTGGTGAGACGGTTGCAGCTCTTACAGAGAACTTTACTTTTTTCAAGCCCACCGTCGGGAAAAATTTTAAAATAAAAGAATGCGTGAAATCTGGTGACTTCCATCATTTTTCTGTCCCGGCTGCAGCTCGGTCGGTTTCATGAGAGCGGCTGCGAGTTGCCATGCAACGGTTCGACAACAAAGGCTCTCGTTGGTTGAGAAGTGTGAAGACATTCTTAATTTCTTTTCTATGTTGCATAAAATTATTCATATTTTTGTATTAACTGAATATTAGATTAGATATTTTTATATATCTTTTGAAGAATGAAATGTTTTTATAAAGGTGCTGATAAACTATAAGGTCTCAGGATATTGAATAAATTATTTTATATTATAGAATGTCTTAGCTTAGAGAGCAAAATAAATAGATTTAGTTAACTAAAGGAGTCATGAGATAAAAGCCGGAGCTTTGTGATATTCCTTTGTCCAACTTCTCTGTAATAAATTTATTAACTTTTCTCAAGTGTTTGTCCGGTCTCTCATGAAACAGAAGCACGACCAATACCATCTAAACCAATAGTGATCAAGATCCCGCCTTACCATCGTGACCACTGAGTTTGTGTGTGTCTGTGTATGTTAGCTACCCAGTGAAAAGAGATCAGACTGAGAAATATAAAGAAATAAATAACTGCGTTAACGCTTGTTAAAAAAATTAACGCCGGTAAGCGTCTGCTGCGTTAACGCGATAATAATGCTTTAACGTGCCCAGCACTAAATAGAATACACACATATATTTTATTGATATTAATTCTGTACAGCAATGACTGAAGACTATATTCATTTATTTGTAAGCTAAATATTGTAAATGGTAAATGGACTGAACTTATAGAGCGCTTTATCAAGTCCCTCTGGACTCCAACATGCTTTACACTTACAGACATTCACCCATCCACACACACATTCACACACTGATGATGGCAAACTACACTGTAGCCACAGCTGCCCTGGGGCACACTGACAGAGGTGGGGCTGCCTTGCACTGGTGCCACCGGACCCTCTGACCACCATCAGTAGGCAAGGTGGGTGAAGTTTCTTGCCCAAGGACACAACGACTGAGACAGCTGGAACGGGGGATCGAACCGGTGACCTTCCGGATCCAGGACAACTCCCCTAGCCACTCCTCGACAGTTGCCCCAAAAATTGTATCAACGTCATGGTAAAAAACTATCAAAGGGCATTAATTTTTAAAGTGATCCACAATTATTTGCAACATTAGACTTTATTTTACATTTTTATTGAGATTTTTTTAACTGTAAAATAAAGACTGTAAAAATACTGTAGGCTGTTAAGTTGTTATAATTTTTAAACTAATATTTCAAAAATATATTACATGTATGGAGCCATTTTATTTATACGCATACTGGGTAAATGATGACATCGACAAGGTCATCAGTGCGAGGCAGCGAGCGAGCTTAATCCACCCTGAAGGTCAATATCTTGGACGATATCTGACAATTTGCTTTTTAAAATGAAACCAGAGCGCGTTGACAGAGAGGAGAATGCAGAAATGACTCAGCTTGCAACAGAAAATGTGGATGGAGGACAACAGAGCTGCTTCATGGATGGAGAACCTCAGCTTAGCCTTTTAGCTTTCGTGCTACTGCTGACACTGTATCATCATATATCAGCTCTACACATTCTCCTCCCTTCTCACTGAGGTCATCCATCCACATGACAGAGTAGAATGTAGAAATGACTCAGCCTGCAACTAGAAATGTGGATGAAGGACTTCAGTTTAGCTTGTTAGCTTTCGCGCTAGTGCTAAGCTAATACATATGGCAATTAAACAGCCTACAGTATTTTTACAGACTATAG
This sequence comes from Cynodonichthys magdalenae, assembly GCA_031762555.1. NCBI lineage: Eukaryota > Metazoa > Chordata > Actinopteri > Cyprinodontiformes > Rivulidae > Cynodonichthys > Cynodonichthys magdalenae. The sequence continues at coordinate 8,440 of JARVJO010030578.1, read as the reverse complement.
TTTGCAGTAAAAATATATGTTTATCAATTAAAGTCTAAAGTTACTAACAATCCTGGATCCCTTTAAGGAATACAAATTCTAGGCACATGTTTGATTTTTGAAATGTTTTATTTTTGTCGTTCAAAGGTAAAATATTTACAAACAATATTTTGTTTGAAAACTGTAAAAAAAATGTGTATTATTTGTGATTTAAAGAGTTCTAGTAAACCCTGTGTTTGTTGGTCACAGAGACACAAATATGAGCTTAAATGAAAGACCAGAGGGTCCCTTTTAAAATGATACCAAACACAATATTATAAACCTTTGACCAATGTCTGTATCATGAGCCTAAACCAGCTGTACACCAGTGTCAAAAACATAATTTTTCTTAACGAGTTAATAACTTTTATGAACTGATATCTGTGATTTCGCTACCACTCTGGAAGGGCCATCATACTAAAATATCATCTACAAACATGTACCTTTCCAAAAATGATTATGAAGCTTTGCCACCCTGAGATGGACCAAAAAGTGGTCTGGCCCATGGACTATATTGGCTGAAACGCAGCTTCTTATAGGGCTGGGTGATATGGCCTAAAATTAATATCACGATATATGGACCAGTTCACCTCAATAAGAATAAATGCACGATAAGGCTTACCACCACCACCCACCACACACAAACAAGTACACGGTATAGTATAGTCATAACACTATACACTGTGTCCCTGTTCTTAGTCAAAGTACACAGTTTAGTATTCTCTAATGAAGCAAAGACTTTACCCTGAACCATTTGGACCAAAAGGATTTGTAAGAAAGAGCTTGATTTTGAATAGCTTTTCTGTTTCTAGTTGTCATTTTAGTGTTTTTATTATATTTAATAAAAAAAAACATTTTTGGCAAGACTTGAGTCAGATATAGTCATACAAATATTTAACCATCTCCATAACTTTTCAGGGCAAACAAACACATTATGTATGTACTATAATTTTATATTTAAAAAAATTTACCAAATATGTCTTTTGTACTGCACAAAATAACTTAACTACATTTTTTGTTTGTTAGACTCTCTGATTTCTCTATTAAAATAATAATTTCTTTCAAAAAGATTATATTATTTAGAGAGCTCATGTAATCATTTCATACTATTTATTCTTCAGCAAGCTATATTGTGAATGAAATTTGCAAATGTTTATGATAAACTATGAAAAGAACATGGCAGGGTTTTTTGGGAGGGGGGTGTAACGCTAAGCGGAGACTCATCTTTTCTAAAATATGGGACAAACAAGTTTATCTGTCAGAGTTCATTTTGGCCCAGTCCCAATGCTCAGTGTGCACCCTACGCCCCTCTGTGAAGTGTGGATTCAGTCAAAGTGCATAGGTGTTGGAGTGGGCACGTTACAAGCATGCAAAAAAATAGAGAATTGGGACAGTACAGATTAAGTCATCGACTTGTGCCTCTGTGTCTTAACTACAACATCCATCTTTTAATTATTCAACCATGACAACCATCCCACGGAGTATGTTTTATTCTTAGAACACATATTTTCTGTCTTGTGTAAATAATATTTCCACAACAATATTTATGTGTTGATTATAAGAAAGAAAAGTACCTCATCTTTCTCCAGTGTTGGTAAATTGTCGTTTACATCCTGAACAATAATGGTAACAGTTCCTGTTCCAGTGAGCCCATTTTTATCTCCATCTAAGTCTGTACCCTTCAATGTCAGAATGTACCGGTCTTGTTTCTAAAATGATAACAGTATTCAAGGTTAGGTTTTACAGTAAAAGAGAGATAGCAACAGGTGATATAAATAGGTACAAACAATGAAATAGCTGTCAGCATGAGACACATGAATAAAAACAAACAAGTGTTGGTTAGGCTGTGTCAGATGTTCATACCTCTCTGTCCAATGAAGCCTTCTCAACATAGATGGTACCATCCTTTCGAATATTAAAAACATTATCTGTTGGCTCCTGACTGATAATGGAATAGGCAATCTTTGAATTTTTAAGCTCTGGGTCATCAGCATCAATAGCATTGACTTTCGTAACTGAAAATCCTGAAAAAAATAAATACAGCCTTTAATGTGAAAACTTATTTTGGCTGAGAAGGAACAGCTTGGACATCATAGTTTAGCATAAACAGCATTCTAAATATTTCCAAATTATTTAAGCTTTAGGCTGCTTTAAAACTGCATTCTGCTTGTTCAACAAAATATTCTCCTTGAAAAATGCACAATGTTTTGTTTGATTTCTAATGAGATCTTGAAGTATTACATACAGTAGATACATGAGAAGTTGCAATGCTGACCTTTAGGGCTGTTTTCATTCACCACAACAGGCTCGATTTCTCCAAACACTGGAGGGTTGTCATTCTCGTCTACAACTTTGATTTGAAGGTCGATTCTTTTCTCTGCTTGTGTGCCATTTTTGAATTTAGCAACTCCTGACAGCTAAAAGAGAAGAGAACGACAAATGTAGCACTGCTGTCTTTGTCACATGATTAAATAGTAACTGAGGTAAATACTGCCAACAGTTTTAATATTTCTAAATCGAGAAAATACAATTACTGACATACTGGTAATAAATAAACATTAGCTGTGAAGTCAACTTCTTGCAAATTATTAAAACTTCAAATGATAAAGAAGCCACATTTACTGCTGGAATATAGTAATAAGAAATATACTGATAAATTGATCGACTTTTTTCTTGGCTCATGGACACTTTTAAACAAAAATCATCAATTGGCCATACATGTACATAATTAATTACCAAGCAGCAGTAAAATAATGATGCAGGAGCAGATTTTACACCCAGCTTAATGTAATTCACAATATAGTTTTAAATGAGAAAGGTTTTCTATGTACTGTAAATCTTTATGAATTATTCTTAAGAGTGTTGTTAAATAGACCTTTTTTTAGTTGAGCAACTGTTACATGTTAAATGAAAAAGGCACATTAAAGGAAATTATTAACAAAAAATATATATTGAAATCTGTTTTGTATAAAAGCCATTAGCCGTCCTAAATTCTAAAGTTTGGCCATGAAAAGTTATATTCATAGACCAGTAGCAGCTTTAAAGTCTGCATTTCAGATGTTCAGCACTTTGTTTCAGCTGTGGCTGGTGTTAAAACGCTTTATAAATAAAGTTCTATTTCATCCCTGCTGACCGCCAGAGGGCAGTGCTGAAAGCACTGAATGTTCCCTTCGTGCATGCGCTATTCGAGTAGTTAGTATCAACAAAGTCACAGTTGTGACCCATCGGATGATTACCTTGAACCAATATAGGCCCGTTCGCATCTTGTTTGGCTTCAGCCTTTGCAAGTTTTTGATTACTTCACTGTCGCTGGACGCCTGTTAGCCTGTGGACTGGAGTTGCGAAGTTCGCCCTCCTGGGCTGCGATGAGTGATTTTTAGAGAGGTATATGCCATTTGCCGGTGAAGAGTGTTCTGTCTCCGCTTCTGGCTTAGGGCTCTTTTTCTACGTTTTGACTGGCGAAGGTGGTGTTTTTTCACTCACTCTACCAGTGGTAAAAAGTATTGTAAGCTAACAGTGTTAGCCTGGTTTTTGTTTATTATATGATCAAGGTAGGGTCTGTGCTTCCTATTTTGTCACGTGTTTAATTTTGGCGAAGGTGGGTTATTTTTGCACCCCCTCTCAGTTCAACAGAACTTTGTGTTTGGACTTGAGTTAACGTGTCTCATTTCCTTGCTGTTAACTAACAGTGTTAGTGTCTTTTTGTTGCCGTGTGCTGATGTATTTGCTTTCCCAGCACGACTTATTCTAGCCTGGTTTATCCAGCCTCAAATGTGTTTGGTGAAGCAGCATTACGCTGTCTTTTCCAATCTCAGTTTGTTTTTTCCCGTCCTTTAGCAGACGAAGCTGACTGTGTCAGCACAGTGGTGTTTTTAACTAATTTGCTGTGTTTTGGTGACAGCCGCGTTTACGCTGTTTTTTTCCAATCCCAGCTCTATTTACTTCTGTCCCATAGCTGGACGTAGCTGTGACAGCTCTTTTTATTTTTCGAACTGGTTGGCTGTGTTTTGATGAGGCTGCGTTAGCACCCCCTCTCCCAATCTCAGCCTGACTGTTGTTCTGTTCTATAGCTGAACATAGCTGTTTCAGCTTGTTTATTTTGCTAATTCGCTGCATTGGTGACAGCCGCGTTTACACTGCTTCTCCCAATCCCAGCTCGATTTATCTGTCCCTTAGCTGGGCGTAGCTGTACAACTGTATCCGCTCTGTTAATTGTCTAATTAGCTGTGCTTTGGTGACGGTTGCGTTTCACCCCCTCTCCCAATTACAGCCAATTCTTTGTTTATAATTGAAGAGACTTTGTCAGCCCTGTTTAATATTGCTGTGCTTGGTGACGGCTGCGTTAGCACCCCCTCTCCCAATCTCAGTCTATTTAATCTGCAGGGGAGCAAAGCATGGATGGTTCTCACACTTGTGTGGATTGTGGGGCCATTCTTCAGGCAGATGATGGTCATGACCTGTGCCCTGCCTGCCTTGGAAGTGATCACCTGACAGAGGTGAGTTTCAGAGAACCCCTGCATGAATTGCAGTTATTTACCTAGTGAGGGTGGTTCAGTTGGCCCAATTGTGCCCGAAGAGTCCCAATGACCTCCTGCCTTCAGGGCAGGTGGCCCAGCCAAGGCGCTCAAAGCACCGGAGTGAGGCCACGGTTACTACTGCACCTCCCAAAAAGAGACGGTCTAAGTCTGATCGGGGTCTCTGTACAAGAGTGGCACAGTTGTCAGCAGAATTGGCAGAGATGAAATCACTGCTCCAGGAACATCAGTTAGGTAATTTGGTGGATGAGCCTGTTTTTTCTTCTCTACCTATGCCTGAGTTGACTGAGGAGGATGACGTGTTGTCTTTGGTTGCCTCCGCCTCTTGCTTTAGGGGTGAGGAGGAGGTACAGTCCTCTCACGCGTCAGAGACTGGCTCACTCTCCTCATCTCAGAGTGCAGCCAGTGGGTCAGGTTTCAGCCCCATGCAGGACATAATGCGTATGGCCCTGAGACAGCTACAGTTGGAGGTCCCGCTCTCACAGGGGAGGGAATCTTCTTCCGGAAGTGCCTTTTTTAAGCACGGCCGAGCTCCCCCTCAGTTCTCCGTTCCTCAATCAGAGGATTATTTGAAGGAGTTGCACAGTTGTTGGCGGGACCCAAGAGCCTTTCTACGCCTCAATTCAGATGGTCGAGTGTTGGCAGCCATGCATGAACCGGCCAAGGCGGGCTTAGAGTGTATGCCGGCAGTTGAACCCTCTATGGCCTCGCTCATTGTGTCACCCGACGAGGCTCTGCGTTGGGATGTTCGGTGCCCACGACCTCAGTGTCGCATTACAGATGACCTCCTCTGTAAAGCCTACAGTGCTGGAGCGCATGCTGGTCGTCTTGGCAATTCCTTGGCACATCTTATGTTTGCCCTCTCATCCTCCCTTCAAGATACTGGTGGGTCAACTGCAGCAGTCAGTTTCACTAGCTACGTTTACATGGACATAAGTAATCGGATGAAACGGCCATTCGGAATAAAAATGCGTCATGTAAACACCTCATTCGGATTATTCTGATCTGATTCAGCTCGATCCGAATGAATTTTTAATCGGAATGAGAGGGGTGGTTTATGCCGATTGATAATCCAAACAGCGTGCATGTAAACATTTAATCCAATCATTTTATTCTGATTGTAGAAAACTGACCTGACGAATGTCTTCTGACTTTCATCCATCGGTTTCCGCACTTCTGTGGAGGGAGGAACAGCAGCGCTAGTTTCCAGCAGCACAGAACTTTTCTCTCGTTCTCTCATTCAATAAAGAGGGAAGAGAAACAACATGCGTTGCTTCACAAAAAAATTTAAAAAATCTGCGCGTCACCTGCATCTCAGCCAAGGAGTGCTGTAATGTCTCCACCGTTATTAAAACCTGTCGCGGGTACATTCTGGGCGCTCAGAAGACATTTGTTTACATTCATCACGGAAGTAGAACTTCTGTGTTTTTTAGGGAAAGTTAACTCTGCACATGTCAGTACTTTTATTCTGAATAAAAGTCCGGTGCAGGTAAACGCTCCTCGTGATCGGATTGTGCCCATGTAAACGATATTTGGATTGTTTAATCTGAATATATTTCAATCCGATCAAAGTTTTACGCATGTAAACATAGCTACTGTATCTTACATGCGCATTTACAGTTCCAGGGTATATTGCATGTTCAAAACACTTTAGATAGTGCGCAACCTTCTTCTTTTTTTAATTAACGTACTATGTGGTCACTAACCATGGTAGAAGTGATCTGAACACACTCTGGAATCCCGAGGAGGGTGAAATCTTTATGGTTGATTGTCGCCAGCTATAGAATGTTGCTTTGCCAACAGTTCTGCTACTTCTCCTTGGTGTTTTTTTACGCCGTCGGGTTTTTTAAAAAAGTGTTTCACTGGTACACGACCAGCACAGTTTTATGACCAACTCCAACTCAGTTGTGCTCCATTACTGCTAAACCAAACTCTAATAAAAACATGCGCTTGCTTAAGCAATCCAGACTGTAGACCACAGACGATGTATACATTTCTGTGTTGTAGATTATCCACTCTTCCGCATTCGTGCCCACAAAAATCACTATTTGATCATGTGATCTGCTGGTTGCTTCGTCATTTGAGAACCATCTATTCACATACAGTTACTCTCATCTGTGTAACCCCTCGGTTAGTAAACCAATCCATAGGCAACAGTAGCTGATGGCCCTGAGCCAATTAAATACATATTTGACATGCTTGTTTAGTTCAGTGTTTCAATTTTAACCTGCCTTTGACCAGATACTCTGGTGCAGCATTTTATTTTTAGAAATAAAGCAACGTGATAAAAGAAAAGTATTGATCGAGTAACTTTAGTATAGGTAAAAGCTGCAACAAACTTTGGACGTTACTATCATATGTTTCTGTTGATTCTCAGTGATACAGAACACTGGAAATTACAAGAACAAAGATTATTCAACTGGACTTTTGTTCTGTAGCTGAAGAATTATAGGATTTAAACTCCATGACTTGAGGTTAATATCATTATTATTGGATCAATCCACTCACCCTGACCTGACTTATGTAAAAGTCAGATGTAATGCGACACGATCGTTCAGACTGCAATCACTTTAAAAAAGATCCGATTTGTATCTGATTTAGTACCACATACTGAAAAGGCCTGGGTTGGATTAGAAAAGAACAGATTTGTTACATTCAGATCTGTCATGAAAAGTTCCGATATAAGTCACATTTTCCTGCAGTGTGAACATAGCCCTTTTCACAAGCCACTAGTTAACATGGTAAATGTTATTCCTGCTGCTAATGGACACTACAAACAATGAACCAGAAACAGACCTGGAGCAATGAGGAGACACTGTGCCTCCTCGATTTTGGGACAGATGCACACATAACAGACATAAACGATCAAGCACACAGGTCTTCCATCTTTCTAAAGAATAGTTAAATAAAAAATAAAACCTCCATCTTCCTTTCTGGGTCTGTGCTCTGTCCCACTCTTACCATTTCTTTCCAATGGGAGCAATGATCGTCATCCACGTGGCTTTGTTGACAAATTATAGTCAATTTGCAAAAAAGCATAATGTGAATGCAAACCGCACCAAAGGAAAAAAAGTCAGACCAAAGGACTTTCCTGGTGTGAATACACCTTTAGCCTAGGAAAGGAAACTAGAGTGCCTGAAGAAAACCCACATGTGCATAGGGAGAACATGCATGTGAAGCAATTCTAGGACCTCCTCACTGAGGCAACAACTTCAACCATTTCATTACAATGCAACCTGTTTTAATTTTAATGTGTTTCTATATATATGAAATTTTGCTTTTAAAGTAAAGACACAGCATTGCTTCTAGGAGTGCATCTTGCATTTGCATTGCATGCTGCCTTACCTACTACATACTAAAATAAAAATATGCAGAAAAATTATGGTCTTATGGCTGTTTGGTTAAATCTTAAAAGCAACTGTGCAATATATTGCAAATCTGAGTTTTTGTGTGTAGGTGATTTATTAAGTCTTGGTAAATGCATTCAGGACTACTACTGCATCAAATTACAGCTCTCCTTTTGCAAAATGTACTAAATTATAGCATATTTTGTGTTTCTTATGGTCAGTTGACTGTAGTGGTCCTGTTGAATTTGGTTGACTCCAAAAACATATCAGTTGTAGTTGTGCATGCAATAATTAGTGTCTAAAGGTTTAAATAAAATCTGTCCAGTGGCTGACAGACTACCAGGATTGAGTCCAACAGTTAAAGTTTTAAGGAAGATTGTTGCTCATGTATTGAGATTAGGTCAACATGATTCTCTGCGTCATACCTATTTTTCTGTTTTCTAAGATTGATTTAAACCAGGGGTGACAAGGTTGTGGGCTAGGATTCAGTAGTTCAGCCAAACACAAAGAAGTTTTAACAGAATTTATTATAATAAAGCT
>JARVJO010030577.1:0-12168 GCA_031762555.1 Cynodonichthys magdalenae | reverse complement strand
CGTTCATTTAAATCAGGTGTGCCAAAGCAGGAAAACAACTAAAACATGCAGGGTAGTGGGTCACGAGGACCGGAATTTAGAACCACTGGTCTAGCTGTTTCAGTTTATATCTATATATATCAAGGGTTCCTAAAACTTTTCCCCAAAATGAAAATATATCCAAGGGTTGCGAGCCAAATGCAATAATATAATTCATGAAATACAAATACTTCTTAAGTACAGTCGTTTTATTTTTAATGATTAAGCTAGCAGCCAGTACGGTGGTCCACGTTTTTGACTGACTGCAATACAGCCCCTTATGTAGTCATTGGGTCAATGAATGGAATAACTTTAGGTGGAAATACTGCGTTTCTACATAGGACGACATAGTAACCATGGCAACTGCTGGTGGGCCAAATCAAATGGCTTGGTGGGACAGTTTTGGCCCAAGGGCCCCACTTTGGGCACCTCATTATATGCTGCTACATGCATCTTCGTACCGGGCTACATATGTCTGCCGGAGTGTGACATGATTTGTTTGTGTACAAACTAATACGGTGTCAGAATTTTATTTATGCATACTTGCTATTCAACCAAATGAATTTTTTTCTATCTAGGAGGCACAATTTATATGGATGGTATTTACTTTTTACAATAACAAACTGGAATGAAAACAAGCAAAAAAGGAAATAAAAGTAACGACTTTCTACTTCTTGCCTTTTTTAATAATGTAAGGAGTAGAAAGTACAGATAATTGCGCGAAAAAGTAAGGGGTAGAAGTAAAAAGTAGACTGAAAAATAATTACTGAAGTAAAGATCAGATACACAAAAAGTCTACTTAAGTACAGTAACAAAGTATTTGTACTTAGTTACTTTACAACTCTGCACAGGAGTGACTTTCTCAGATTTTGGTGCTTGGAGAGTTTTTATTAAAAGAAAAAAAAAATGAAAAATTATATTTGAGGTTCAAATATCCAGAGGCAAAATACCCTAATCTGAAAAATAAAAGAAAAAAAATCTTTAAAACAGGATAAATACAAGTGGCATTACTCACCCCACAACCAATCAAAAATGGCTTGCTGTTCCATAAGCAATAGTCTCGATTTCTATTGTGCAAAATATTATATTCTCTCCTGCTCATGATGATGCATAATTACTCTTTTTCATTATTTCATTCAATCAATAATAAATTATTATACTTTCTTCCTACTGATTGTTAGAAAAATAATACATTTTATATTGGATGGCACAAAGAATTAATTAAAAGAAAGTTACTTTTCCTCATCTACTCCATCTCCTTATCTCTAATCTGTGTCTGAGAACTGCTAAATATGCTGGGTCTCAGGATTTGTAGTCCTTTCTCCCACAGGATTAGCACAGCATGTGGAAGGTTTCATGCCTGAGGGCCTAGTCCATAACAGTGGAGCTACAGGAATACAATGATGCTCTAAGCCAGGTTGAGCTGAGGTTATTCAGATCAAAGTTCATCTGTTCAGCAGGTTGGGCAGGGGTCAGGTATGGTCTCGTGGTCAGCAGGAGGAGCATGGACAAGGACTCCAGGGGCCTCATGTACAAAGACTTGCGAGGATTCCTCACTGAAACGTGGCGTACGGTCAAATCCAGAAAACGGACCCAGATGCCGCACAAAAAAATTCAGATGTATTAAACTATGCGTACGGATGAATCCACGCACATTTCTTTTGTACATCACAATCAACGTGGAACTCGGCGCACACGAGATGCCTACCCAGACACGCCTTCATTTACATATGTTAAACAGATGCAAATTACTTCCTGCATGTGTGATGGACATGTTTGTGTGATCCCTGCATGATCAGAACTGATTTCTAGATTCAGAAAAGTAATGAATTAAACATAATGTGAGTGAGAAAAATTTCTGAGTAAGCATGGAAGTAAAATATGTTTGTCAAGCGCAAAGAACGAGGGATTTTGTGTCTCTAAGTATGTGTGTGTGTGTATGTGTGTGTGTGTGTGTGTGTGGGTGTGTGTGTCTGCGTGTCAGCTGTTCTGATGCACACCCGGAAACGAGTCTCTGCGCCTCAGTGGAAAGTTTTATTGACGTCTCATGATGTTGGGGATATGCAGTCGTCATTGTGGATCATAAAATTCTCTCTGTGTATAAATACACACTCTGAAATACACACTCTGCTTGTTACACTATTTATTATATCCTCCAATAAGGCTGAATCTGTTCCTGTTAAAGGTATTTTTGGCACAACTCTTTGTGTCCTTTATCTATTTGCGTAAACATGGATGTAATCATTGTTAATCATGTGTGTCTGGTGTGAACAAAAATCATTTTCACATCATTAACAGTTTCTCAGAATCACCTCTACGTGTCGCCAATGAAACCAAAACCACAGAAAGGTGAGTACGCCAGCCTTGGAGTTGGCGTGGGGCTGCGCACATTTCCACGTTCATTTCAGTTTTGATACATCAGTTTTGCGTGGAAAATGACGTACGCAAGCTTTTTGTGCGTACGCACCGTTGATACATGAGGCCCCAGCTCTCATGGTTTGACTTAAAAAAACTACGACTGGGTGAACTCCAAAACTATCAGTCCTAACTATGCTGGCCCAACTTCTCAGGACCTGGTATGGAGGTTAAGAAGTGTGGGATGTCTCTGTCTCCTCCTCCTCCTTTGTCTTCCACTCGAGCTGAGGTGGTCAGAACATGATGTCAGTAACGTTATTAGGCGTCTTCTGAAAGAGCCTAGAATGTTTATGTCCGTTTTCATAGTGACTTTGAGGTAATTTGGTGCATCACCTCACTTGACTAATACCATCATCATTTTTAAATACCGTCACAATATTTTAATACGGCAGTATACCAAAACACCATCATACCACCCAAGCCAACCGTCAACATGATAACGTGTAGAAGTAAAATTTAAAGAGCAGCCTTTTGCAGGGGCCCTGAGGAAAATAAGAAAGAAAGTAATTCTTTTATTTTGATTGGTGTATTTTGCAGACTTTCCCTGTAATCAGTGTTATGTCAAATTAATTATCTTCAAAATCAGATAGAAAATAAATATAATGGCATAAAAGTCCAAAAAGAGGCAAATTTGTGACAAATACTTTGGTTAAAACTGTCTGAGAATCAGCACTCAGACTCAAGGTATAACAAAAGTTGAGTCTATATGTTTGATCTAAGTGGAGCCTCTTTGACCTGGGTTTCATGAAACATGAAAATCTGAATATAAAGTGGGAGATGACTCATCAGTATATCATCCTTCTGTAGGCAGGTTTCTGCAAGACAGATCAACAAGATCATCATCAATCGAGTCACAAGCTAAAAGAGATATAGATAAGAAATATCTGCTGCATCTCTTGTTCTCTTTAATCATTGTCTTTGTTTATATTATTGGGCTGTGTTTTACTATGAACATTATTTTAAAACCAGTTTGCTCTTTGCAATTTCTGATTCTCAACAAGTATCAAGCCAAGAACTTATCCAATCTTTCTGATATGTGGAGGAGTCTATTCATTATTTGCACCTGCATGATGGAGATTTGTTTCCTCTGCATGTTTATCCTTTTCGGCATTTCTGTTTTTGGATGGACACGATACTGCATGTTTCAATTTTAGATCAACATGTCTTCATGTTTTGCAGAAGCATGTTAATCACTTATTTATTCAAATCAGGTGTTTCAGAGCAGAGAAAAACCTAAAATATGCAGATTTGTGGCCCTCGAGAATTAGGATTGGGCACCACTGCTGTACGGTCTGCTGAGGAAACTGCATAAAGCAGCTCTGGGTCAGCTTCATTTCCACGATTCCTAGCCTCCAGTCAAATAAACTGTATTCCTAAATATGCAAAGTAAAACTATAAATCTGAATATGAAGAAGTAATGTAAAAGAAAACACACGGGGCTCTCCTGTTTTGAGGTACAACCTAGTAGAGCTGGGTGGGTATACCGGTTCGTAACAGAAAATCTTATTTTTTATTTTGTTTTACTGTTTTTATTACAACCGCATTATATGAATTTTCTGAATACCAGCATACCAGTTTAAATAGCCTGAACACGTTCAGAACATTACGTTGTGTCTGCCAGTGAACTGCTTCACAGAGAACACTTTTCCTTGCAGCACTATATGCACATTAACAAGCTAATGTTGTTGTTGCCATTGCTGAATGTAGTCTTCAGTGAAGTGCACAGATAGATTTCACGCAAATGGAAACGTTAACATGTTTCAATTGTGAAAAGCCTGGGGGGGGAAGTAGTTTTGTACTGGGTCAGTTAACTGGTGCATGGAGGCTGAGTTGTCCTGTTAAGCTTTATTAAATAACAAAACAAAAAAGCCAATAATGATCTTTATTCAACCCTCCTCCTTCACAACCGGAACAAAATGTGTGACTACTGCCTACGACTACCGGGCAAAGAAAAAAAAACACACATAGAGGAGGAAAACAGCAACACAGACAGAGGTACAGTAAAAGAACAAAGTCAAGAAGTCATTCCTGCTTTGCAGAAAGAGAGTAACTTCTGCTGATCATGGTTTGCTAATCAATAAGCAACATTTGCACATTTTATTAGCAGCTGATTACCGGTATAATTGTTGAAAATACAGTGATATAAAATTTGGGTCATACCGCCCAACACTACAACCTAGGATTTTTTTGCAATAGATGGTTGTGCACACTATTTTAATTTATTTATTTGTTACAATACTTCATTCTCTGCAGGTTGATTTAGCTACACAGTGCAGCTTTTGTTGATTGCTATAATGATGCTATAATGAACCATGCAGGCATGTATGACACAAGGTGCGCAAAAATCACATTTAAAATGTTAAACAAAAAAATCACAACACTTGAAAAATGTCAGGGCTAACCTTGAAGAACTTTTCTTTTAACAACATACTAAAGTCTGAAGCATATGGAACAAATTTAATAACAGTGTAAGATACCCTCTGTGAAGGACGAGAAAACCAGCTGGTTTTAGAAAAAATGGAAGCTACACTAGAAAACCTTGAGCTTTCATTTTTATAACAAGGGACTTGCGTTAATCTTGAATATTTCAGTGTGATTTAGCTGAAATGGAAACATGATTTTCTTATGGGGAAGGGGTTTACTGGTTTGTTTGTTTTTTCGAGAATGGACTCGCATCACATTTCCGAAGCATCTGTTTTTTTTTTCTCTCCCTTTACATGAAAAAGATGTACTGAAGCGCACAGCTGCACCAGAAGGGTAATGGGTTTTTAATGGAAAGCTAACAGTCTAATCAGCATGCACTTACTGTAACTACAACTCGTGTCAGGCTGTTTGATCAATACTCATCTAAATTCCCTTTAGGACAGGGAAGGTTGTGTGACACCCTTGGTGACGACCTTCCTCAGAGAGCTAATAATAGCCTAACTACACTCACATCTCTGGAATATTTAATTGGTTCTAATTAGTGGCACAGAAGGGAGAAAACAGAGTTGACTTTTTTAACTTGTGGAGGGGATTTTTTTTTTGAAAAGGGTTAAGCAAGCGTAATCACAGAATTTAACCAAAAGAACAAATTCCAGTACGAAACTTGGAATCTCACATGATTCTGACTCACAACAGAAACAGGGAGAAGAAGCAAGCTAGGGCAAGACAGACGTACCTGCCAACTCTTCAACATTCAGCGACATCAGTTGACGTTAAGTATGAATTTATCCAAGATTTTGTTGCTATGTGTGCAGAATATTCTTTTAGGAAAAATTAAAAATTAAAAAAACGAGCATAGGTCCTGTTCAATGAGTAGTCTGCACAAATTGCTTCTGTTTGTAGATTTTGTTTATAAGACATCGTGAGACATATTTTTATGTTAAGTTCAACTCTAAAGTATTTTTATTTTTGAAAAAGATAACCTTTTTAATGTGAGATACGCGACAGTCTGTGTTTTACACAAAGAATGTTTTTGAATGTAAATAAAGACTTTTAAACACAGTGAGAAGTATTTAATGTTCTGCTGAACCACAATAATTTTTTATATTTGTGAAAGAAAATAGTCATTAAATTTTGAATTTTGTGCCTATTTGTTAAATTATTATTTTGGGTCATTTTACAGGTTTTTAGCTTAATAAATATGGTTAGAATGAAAATGTGAAGCAGCTCTCTGAGTTTCACCCGGATGACCGAGTTTCTCACCCTATCTCTAAGGGAGAGCCGCTTGTGTTCCTGATCTCTCAATGACCACAGATGAGGGTAGGAATCAGATCAGTGAAGCGCCTGCATTATTGCAGATGCAACAGATGCCGCTGCTCCTCCACATTGAGAGGAACCAGTTGAGGTGGCTCGGGCATCTGGTTAGGATGTCTCCTGAACGTCTCCCTGGTTAGGTGTTCCGGGCACGTCCCACTGGGAGGAGACCATGAGGAGGGCCCAGGACAAGCTGGAGGGACTATGTTTCTCAGCTGGTTCGGGGACCGCCTTCCCCAGAGGAGTTGGCCCAAGTGGACACTCGATCCTTCAAAGTTCCCTGTCATTAGCTGAAGAAAAGGAATGTAATAAATGGAATGAAAATGTGGAATTCAGAAAATAAATGGAAAAAGTGGAATTTAGAAAAAATAAAAACAAGAAAGAAAAAGAGCAGAATTTGGGAAAAATGATGTTATGATCTGTGTGTTTTGTTGATCTTTTGAGTGTTCTTTGTTTTTTAGATCAGGCTTAGTTCCACTTTTGTTTGGGATCTTTGTTTTTACCTGGTCATTCGTTGTGTTAAATGTTCATTCAGTTCAATTTTCCCCTTTACGTCTAGACCAGTCTTACCTTTTAAACTACGAAAACTGTCAAATTATATTTACATGTTCACATAATTTCGCTATTATTTAATCTTTTAACTTGCCCCACAAGACAAGTCAATCTGACCAGTCAGTTTTGTCAAACTTGTTCCACACAGCCAAGAAACTCCCCTTTTAATATTTTATCTTACACTTGGCACCACATAGATGGGATGATGTTTAGATGAAAGCAGGTTTGAAGAGAAGGAACTCAGGTAGCAAAACATAGCATGAAAAAGAGTCAAATTCTTAATACAAAACCTACAGGCCAGAACAAATAAAGAGCTCTAAAACACAGTCTGCTAAAAGTAAAGCGAGAATGAAGATTTCTCTGAAAGTACATTATATCCCCCTCCTCATCATCAGTCCACAACAAAATCCTCTTCTTTGTAGTTTCAGTAACAGGGGAGCCTGGGATCTCTCAGTTAACACAGCAGTGTTTTTTACACAGTACAACTGGTGGATTTAGTTTTCCTCAGAGTCTGAAGATGAAATGGTGAGTTAAAATGTGTTACGCCTCAGCATTCTGTGAAATCACGGTTTGTAAAAAGCACAAGGGTAAAACAAGTTGGGTCCTGTGTATTCTTTTTAAAAGTTTTATCCTCTGATAATAGTTTACATGTTTTGTCTTTTAAAGTGCCTTTTTTCCCCCCATTTTGTTCAAAATGCTGTCTTGTTCTTTATTAGTGCAGAGAACTGCCTGTAGCTATGATTCATGTTTTATTCATCCAACAAAAAGGAATGGTAAAGATTTTTTTAATTTTCTTTGATACAGTTCTTATGCTTAATAATGACGTGGGTGAGAAATAATCCTAATTTTAAACTCATCACACACCTGCCACCATATTTTAAATTAAACTTTAGATAGACAGACTCTGACCTACATCGCAGGGCTTCCAGTTTCCTGATCTGCAGCCATCACAGAGCCATTTAGCAAATAAAAGCAAAACGACAGGTAGCTCTGGTAGAGGCAGGTTAAAATAAATGTGTCAGTAAAAATAATGTGCTGAGAGACCTAGAAAGAATCAGATGATTGTGTCTAACCCAGGTAAAAGTAAAAGGGTCAAGAACAAAAAGAGCAAATTGTCTGTGCACCTTAAATTGGTGAGAACATGCTGCATGCTCTACACAGAAATCTGACAGCACCATAGGCGTCGCAACAATAGTAAATAAAGGGAACGTGTCCCCCCGCTTTTCAAAAGTATCTAGTTGCAACTAGAAGACAGCGTGGTTGATGATGAGTAACTAGATCCTTCCACAGATACACAGAACATTAGGAGATTCTTTACAGAGAAGCAGAAAGTAAGTTAAACTCTCCACAGGATAGATTTATCATGTAAAGTTCATGCAGTTAGCTGCTGTTAGTTTAGATATCACAACCAATTATTGCTGTAATTTACAGCATCTGCTAAAGTACAGAGTGATCAGCTGGAAATATTATCAGCAAGAATAAACTGATCACACCAGAAGTCTGTTGGGTGTTTTAATTAAAGTATAAAATTATTGTATCCTTAAACTAGAGAAGAGTGAAAGTAGTTCATTTTTTAGAATAGTTTTAGCATAAAACATGGTTCATGTCTGAAAACTTTAATTTCAGATTGTTGACACAACCACTAATGAAACAAGACCAGATAGTTTCTGTTATTTATTCATCTTATTTCATGATATTTTTGCTTTTTAAAGCTGACTGACTTCAGCTGTCAATAAAAAACCTAATGTTTAATCCATCTTTATGTCTTATGATTCAGGAGCTGATGAGAGTCGGGGTCAGCAGGTAAGGACAGAGTTCTGTGGCTCAGGTAAGTGATGATGATGATGATGATGATGATGATGATGATTAATAAATAAAATCTAAAACGTTTACTCAAATCATTATTTATTTTGAATCTATTCAGTTGTGTGAAGTTTATGAAACTACTAAGCCTGATTAAACTAAATTTTATTATATTTTGAATAGTATAAATATCATGGGTTTATTTAATTTTTCATTTTAATTTGTAGGAAGTGGTAGAAATTAAGGTGGCACCAGGGTAGGAAGGAACCTGTAGACCTATTTTTAATAATTACACGTAGATTAACAAACTGACATGCTTTTTTTTTTTTTTTGCTTTTTGTCACCATAACAGTGTCATTTTATGTTCTGAAGGCTGCATGATGCTCTGTCCCTTTTGGTTCTGAGTAGATATCACTAAATCACAAAAAGTGAAACATCCCTCTAAATTCCCTGTTGGTGATTATCAATATTGCACCTGTTCATTGGGTAAAGTTATTAATATTGGTTTTAAACATGCAGTTGAGGGTCATTATTTGGCACAGTGATGCATTACAATTAAAAATAAATAAAGAATAAACAATTTAAAAAGTAAAAAGGCACCCCTAAAGTCATGGATATGATAAATTGTGTCACATTAACTTTATCTCAGTCATAGCAGTGAGTTTAAAACAGTAATAGTTTAATGAAGAATCTGTCTCTGAAATAATTATTAAATCAAGTATTTATTTATGTAGGTAAAATTATGTTTAAGAACCTGTTAAAATATACCAGAATGCAGGAAATGGCATCTATTTCATTCAAACTTTTCTGGGGGAGGACCTCAAGACCCCCCCCACTAATGTGTCCCCCCCACTTTTAAAAGGGTTCTGACGCCCATGGACAGAGCCAATCTGTTTCTGAGCATTTCTCGTTTCTTGAACATTTAAATGATTTCAGCGCTGGTAAATGGGTCAACATGAAAAGATATGCTGGAGATGGGTAAAAAAAAAAAAACCTGCAGTAATCAGTGTTTCTGCTTATACAAGTGCCTTATGGGTCAGACGGCAAGATTTTTAAATTGTTAGTTGATTTATTTTTTATTTCATTTTCTAAAGACTGAGAAACCCCACACATGAATATAAAAAATCCTAGATAAAGCACCTTTGGTCCTACAATGTGTGGTGTACAACCACACAGCAAAAACAACGCACCACACAAGCAGATTTCACCCAGGAACATTCAAATGTCAGCGATTGAGGCTATTAATGTTATTGTAGAACACTACAATAAAAATTTCAAGATCTCGAACTACAAATCAACTTAAATTATACATCAATTGTAATGGCAAGACATTTTATGAAGCCATTTTCACATCAAACTTTTTCTTCTTTATTTAAGTGAATCATGTCAACCCCTTCAGACATTTACCTGTGACCCTCAAAAATCCATTATTTTCACAAAACAGCCTTGTTACTCACACGGAGCTGGGGGTGTTACAGTGCCTGCAGCGCAAAGCAGGACAGGGAAAAGTAGAAAACTTTATTCTAGCGGAAGAACAGTTGGAGTACTGGTTGGAAGGTGGTTATTTAATTTAATTTATTGATATTTACGTCGCCCGTGTTCGAACAGTCACTAACTGCAACCCACAGGAGATACAGCATTAACATTAACTGCAGCCGTTATTTCTTCCCATTCCTTGGCTTTAGCAGGTCTTTTAATTTCACAGCTGACTCATGAAAAAGACAGATTTTCTTTTCTGAATCTCTGAGAGCAGGACTTCAGTCTCCAAACTGTTGAAGTTCTTTTTACTTTGTGCTGCCGTTTTCATGAATGAACACTTCCTGGTATGTGAGGCATGAAGCGTAGCCTTATATGGCATTATTGTAGTGGTAATTATGTTAATTTCCTCTCCTCGTGCACTAGCACCTGAATACGTACAGATGGCATTCATCATGTTTACGCTGCTCATTTACACACTTTTCCTGAAGTTAGAAGCGTTTGTTGAATCTGACGTGGCGTGTTCGTACGAACTATTCGTATGAAAAAAAGTATGAGAAATTTAGGATAAGTATATGAAAATTTTCTTGCATGAGGCCCAATGTGACAGAAATAAAAATTGTTTTCTTAAAACACCATCACATGTTACAAATGTGTCTCATGCCTGACAGCCATACCCTCAGGAACGTAAAAATGATATATTCTGCCCAACACACAGTCTGTTAGGTGTGATAACAGTCCCAGACATGAGCAGATTAGAGGCTCGGTTCTTTCTCTCATTTATATATATATATATATATATATATATTTTTTTTTTTTAACTGACCTAGGTTTTATTACATGACAAAAAAGGACAGATAAAGCTCAAACCATTGGCTGGTATTTCAGTTCATGCATTGTTTCCTGAGACTTGGCAAGATCATTATTAGTGGGGAAAGGTCAGAGACATCAGCAGTCAGTGTGACTCAGCTCATCAACGCTGCGGTCACAAATGGCCCAAGACTTTAGTCAAATGAAGGCAGGTCATCTTAATTTTAGCCTTTAAATGTATCTGATCGGATATGATTTTATTTCCAGTGTTTGCAAAGTCATTACGAATGACTGTAGAAATAGTTCTTCTAAGAGAATGATTTACTTTCATTGACAAAAATGTGTTAGTTTTGTTTTTTTAGCATGTCTTGAACCACAGTAACATATGGATAGTGATGACAATTTTTTGCACATTTATGAATGTCCAAAAAAAAAAAAAAAAAAAAAAAAAGCAAGTCAATTGTGTGACCACTCTTAAAAACAGAAGCAAGAATGAATATATTTGCTACATATACTTTTCTACAGTGAAATTGAAAAGTAATAAATTAAGAGTTAAAATCTGTTCAAAACACATTCAGAAATTAAATTGCTGTAAAAAATCTTTAAATACTGTATAATGCACCTTTTGGTGATGGACTGAGCAACTAATAGCTGGCATGGTCTGATTTCACATCAGCCAATGTCCTGGCCACTTCTCGGGCCAGGAACTCAAACAGGGAGATCTGTCTGCTGGGTTCTGTTTCTGGTCCGATCACTCTGTGAGGTTTGTGGGAAGATTGAACCCAGGGAGCAAACATCACGAAGGAGCCAGAGTAAAAAAAAAAAATATAAATAAAGCATTTTGTTAAAGAAAAAAAAAATACAGGCATAGTGGAAAAAAATACAAACCGTACATGGAGACAGGAAAAATGGAACTGATCTGCTGACTGAGCACACTGACTGATATGGACCTAGAACTAATGAGGTATGACAGGCAGCTGAGCTGATTAGAAGTGACAACAGGTGTGAGTGGCTAATAGACTGGAAAGCAGCTGACTGAGGGCAGAATGAGTAGTGACACAAAGAATGATTTAAACACAAACCCAAGGTTATAAGAATCTAAAACATAAAAAACCCTTAAGACAATAACCAAAGACACAAGGATTATGACGTATTTGCCCAAGTGGTTCTTCTAGAAAAGTGGTATGACTGAACGCATGCTGTCATACCTTCAACATGAAAAAAAATTTTTTTTCCATTTAGGTGATGGCATGTATGAATAAAATGCAGGAATCCACTGGATTTCTCTCAAAGGCTTTATTCACGTCTCTGACTCCAATCAGTTTAGCAGTACACACACAGGCCTCAGTGACCTTC
>JARVJO010030576.1:0-12168 GCA_031762555.1 Cynodonichthys magdalenae | reverse complement strand
CTTTAGCAGGTCAGCAGACGCTGTTAAGAATGACAGATTTTCTTTTCTTTATCTCTGACAGCAGGACTTCAGTCTCCAGACTCGTTAAGTTCTTCTTTTTTACTTTTCACTGTCATTTTCATGAATGAACACTTCCTCATATGTAGGGCTGGAAACGTAGTTTTATATAGTGTTTTTGGGGCGGTATTTATGTTAATCTCCTCTCCTCGTGCACGAGCACCTGATATGCATTCATCAGTTTACTCTGCTCATTTACACACTTTTCATGAAGATAAAAGCGTTTGTTGAATCCGACGTGGCATGCTCGTACGAACCCTTCGTACAAACAAACGTAAGAGAAATTTAGGATAAGAATACGAAAATGTTCTTGCATGAGGCCCAATGTGAGTAAATGTGACTTTTTTCTACCAAGAACCAAACAGTTCATTTATTTAACTATTTTTTTATTACCTTTCATGTCTTCATTTAAAAGTATACTTTACTAACATACAGTTTGAGTACCAGCTGATCAGCACTTTTATCACTTTAAACTCACACACATTCACTACTTTCTATCATACACTCTTTACACACATTATACACTAATAAACATACACATATGGGGGCAGTGGGGGGTTTAGTGTCTTGCTCAAGGACACTTCAGCATGCAGCAGAGCTCGGGGTTAAACCTCTTGTTGAGTCTCACCATCCAGAGTCAGCTGCAGAACCTTGGGGGGAACTCTGAGCTCTGAAGCCAGGTGGTCCTTTAGCTCCTCAATCCTGAGTCCAATAGCAAAGGCCACTGTCATCACGTGACCCCCTGGTACCAGAACCACCTTCACTGCAAGAACATGGAGAGATAAGCTGTCACTTTATGTGATGTTCTGTAAAAATTGTAAAGATGAATGTTTTTTCTAACAGCCTCAGCCACCTGATCCTCTACAGCACAGAGGACTGCAGCGGCTTTTTAGCTCTTCTCAAGGTTAAAATCTGAAAAAAAATCTCATAGATCTGATTTTCTAGTATTCATAAGGCTGCAATTCCATATTTCTCCTTCTCAGTATAAAATTATATCAGTTTCATTCGCTGCCATCAAAATCAGTGGCCAATATAAATTCCTTTAGGAACTTTACTGTCTTTATTTTCATATTTACAGATCACAAGTAACTCATTTATAAACTTCTTGTACCAACAAACAATGTTAAAGGTGAACAGTTTGATATGTTTTCTTGGAGACTGACAGTTTGTTTACCTCCCATGAAACTGATCCTCCTGTCAGGTTACCTAGAAACACCGCTGAACATCTTCAGCGCTTCACTGCCTCCTCCTCCTCACAGAAATTATTTTACCAATCCCCAAAGCCATGTTAGCTATCATATCTACATGTGATGAAACATGCAGAATGAAAACCACAGTTATGTGTGACAAATGAGACTGAGTCGCAATAAACTGAAAATCTGGAGGGACACAAACCTGGGTGTATTTTTATGAGGTGTAAAATCATAGCAGAGTACTTTGTGATAAACTGCATAAAAACAAATTAATAAAAACTATATAAACTAATTAATGATGTTTTAGTATTATATACCTTAAATCATGAGTGCCCAAACATTTTCCCCGAGGGGGCCAAGATTAAAATCAATCTGAGGACTGTGGGAACAAATGCAATAATATAATACATGAAATGCAAATACTTCTTAAGTAAAGTTGTTTTATTTTTTATGATTAAGCTAGTAGCTAGTGTGGTTGCCCACATTTTTTTGTTTGTTTGATTTCAGCTCATAGACATGGAGAAAATTCAACATATGCTTGGGCAGCAAAGGCTCATGGGACTTTACATAATTTAAAATTTGAGTATATGTGGTCTTATAACAGTGGTTCTCAATTCTGGTCCTCGTGACCCACTACCCTGCATGTTTTAGTTGTTTTGCTGCTCTTCAGCAGGTTTTTAAGTTCTGCAGAACCCTGCCAATCACTTGTTCATTTAAATCAGGTGTGCCAAAGCAGGGAAACAACTAAAACATGCAGGGTAGTGGGTCACGAGGACCGGAATTGAGAACCACTGTTTATAAGGTGTGAAAATCTAGATATGGGCTTAAGTCTAATCTAAATGTTTCTTGTAGTTATTTGTATTTATATTTAAACTTAACTCATGGTACTCACTTTATCTTTGCATTATGTTAAGACTATCAGACAACAGCTCCTTGTATGTATTGGACCAATGGTTAAAAAGACTAAGTGGAAATATAGTGTTTCTACATAAGACAGGAGATTACAATCTAGTAACCAGGACAACCACTGGTGGGCGAAATTAAATGGCTTGGTGGGCCAAATTTGGCCTGCGGGCCCCACTTTGGGTACCTCTGCCTTAAATATATGTATAGCATGAGGGTTATTATAAGAAAGGATGTTTTACAATTACAAATGTAGACAATAAAAAAAACAAAAAAAACTGGACAAATGAACTAGATAGAGTATTTTTATTATTAAACTTGTTTACTGATTAGTCACATAAAAGGGCGCAAAGTGTAAAATGAAATGTTGAAAAAATTTCACTGACATATGAACTTCAAAATTTAACTTTAATATTTAAGGTTTAACTTTTACATTTAGATTTAGAATTTCATTTATAAATATATTTTTAACATTTAAATTTAACATTTAGTAAAATTAGCTAAATGTAAGAACAGTGAGCTAAGTAACAATAAAATGTTAGTGGAAAAAATTTAACACTCAAAAATTAGCTAAATGTTGAAATATTGTGATGTTCCCACGTTAAACTAACGTTCTGGTCATGTTCTTGCATGGTTCTGTTAAATCACAACCTTCCTAGAACATTCTTTGAAGGTTATTGACTAAAGTTTGAACAAACCTACATATAACGTTCCAACCTTACGGAGCCCATACAGTACGGAGCCCGCGGGGCAACATGGGAGAATTTTTTTTCTTTTGCGTTCCCATGCAATACTATTGCGTTACCTCGCATTACTTTTTGCGTTACCTCGCAAACGTTTGCATTCCCTCACAATATTGTTTTGCGTTCCCACTCAAATTTTTGTTTTGTATGAACTGTATTAAATCAGACTTTGATTGTGAAATATTTAGTTACTAAAACAGGACGTGTCGCCATAAGTTCGTAAAATTGACATTGATGTTGCGTGGCTGCACTATGTTAAAATATCGGTGTATTACATACTTCCATGCGTGTCTGTGTGAACTATTCATTCCGAAGCTGAATTAAAGTAGTAGGCTAACTTGCTAATGGTGAGCATGTGAGTTTGTTAATGAACAGCAGGCACAACAGTGATAAATGACTTTTGCGAGGGAACACAAAAAGTATTGCGAGGTAACGCAATAGTATCGCATGGGGAAAAAATTCCCTCATATCCCCTCGCCGGTTCTGTAGCATAGAGCTTGCGAGAGGACATGGGGGAATATTTTTTCTTTTGCGTTCCCACGTAATACCTTTGCGTTACCTCGCAAAAGTCATTTATCACTGTTGTGCCTGCTGGTTTATTAACAAATTCACATGCTCACCATTAGCAAGTTAGCCTGCTACTTTAATTCAGCTTCGGAATGAATATATCACACAGACATGCATGGAAGTATGTAATATGCCGATATCTTAAAAGAGTGCAGCCACACAACATCAATTTTACAATTTTATGGCGAAACATCCTGTTTTAGTAACCAGATGTTTCAAAATAAAAGTCTGATTTAATTTAGTTCATACAAAACAAACTTTTGCGTCGGTACGCAAAACAATATTGCGAGGGAATGCAAATGTTTGTGAGGTAACGCAAAAAGTATTGTGAGGTAAAGCAAAGGTGATGCGTGGGAATACAAAAAAAAATAAAAATTCCCCCATGTCCCCTCGCAGGCTCCGTACAACCTAACGTTAGCCTAAAGATGAAGAAATGTTGGATTTGGTCTTGTAATTTTTGGGAGGTTTAGTTTCCTTTTTATACAAACACAGTTGAACTAAGAAATGTTTATTTGCATTCACATTCATGAATTAATTAATTAAGAACATTAAAAGAATGTTCAAAAAACCTTCTAGCCTAATGTTCACACCTAACATTCTGATAACCAAGCAAAAACTCCACACAATAATGTTCTGTAAACGTCAGAAGGTGTTATCATAACTTAAATGGAACATTCTTGCAATGTTTTTGGAAAGTTCTTTTTTTAGCTGGGTTACGCTCGAAACCTCCTGCTCGACACCGTTTCGAGCAAATGAAGCAGAAGTTTCGCGAGATTGTGTTTGGAGCACTGCTTCAGCACGCTCATGATCACATGACTACTCCAAACGAGGCCTCATTACATCACACAGGTGTTGAACTGTTTCATCTCAGGACCTGATTCACGTGAAAGACGTGTTTTGTTTTTATTTTGTTTGTTTTTTAAGGGGAGGAGCTCCCTGAAAAAGTCTTCAAAACTGGAGAGGTAGCAGCAAAGAAGAGCAACAGATTGAAACCTCAGCTGAAATAATCGTATTTTTAAATAAAAATGATCTTTGAACCCATCTTACCTCCTACTGCACAAGCATTTTAATTTTACTTATTTTAAAATACTATTTAATGGTTAAGTATTTCTATCAGTCTTGTCAAATAATATTTCTGTAATGATCCCATTGAATAATTAACAATATCTTAGTTAGGTATCATTACTTACTAAATAACATATGTCAGAACAACTGTGTGATCATGATGAAGTGGTGGATGAGATAAGTTGATTTTACGTTGGAGAAGAGGTTCAAATCCTGGGTTGTTTTTTTTTTTACATTTCTGCGTAAACTGTAGCAAAATGTTATGATTAATTAAAAACAATACAGATAATTACAAAACTTATTTATAGGCCATATTTAGATCAACAATAAGCTCCAGGTTTATATCAGGGCTGCTTCATTACAAGTCATCACATGCAGTATTTTGTGACGGCACAGCCATATTCATTGATTCAGTGATTCAGAAAGCCTCGGTTTATCCATCACTAAGTAACGGCCTCTTTTCAATCTTTATATAAACTACCAAAACACTAGTTTCATTGGAGAACATGAGCTTTAATGAAAATTGTATGAACGAAACACAAACTCGTCACTTAAAAGAAGTTTTCAAATTTATTCACTTCAACTGTAGTACTTAAAACAACCAGCAGATTTACAATGTATCAAGCGCTTCGAAACACCAGGCCATTTTCTGAGATACTGTCTCAAAGTGGTTCACTGATTCAGGAAGCATCGGTTTAACCATCACTAATGAAAAATATGAGTGAATTTTTTACCATTTCTTTTTACACTTGGTGCCACATAGTTACACTATTATAAAAAAAAAGGGGAGAAGACATGCTTAATCATTTATTTTCATGTTATCTGAAGATAATTCATTCATCTTGTTCTTTAAAGAGAACTCGATCTGTTTTGTAAAGATGACGGGGTAATAATTTTCTCAAAATGCTTGATAATCTTAACTGGATAGTTTATTTGTATTATGAAGTAAAATGACAGCCAAGTTGTTATTAGCAGCTATGGTCATTCTCAGCTTCCACACAATATGAACAGTTTGAGGCAAACAGACTAAACTTTAGACCCAGTTCTAAAGTCACTTCAAACATACTGCAGACCCCTAAACCCAAAGGAGCGTTACCAGATGCACAATATTTTGCAGACCCAGAATGCAGACAAAGAGTTCAAAAATAATATTTTTTCTCTCTAATAGACAACTAAAAGCTGTTGAGGCATAAAACCAGAACAAGAACTCAGATAACCACAGGGATGCACAAGGACAATACTACCCAAGTGTGTTCGATCATTAGGCTGCTGGTACGATACGTAACAATGACCCATATGACCTGAATGACTGGTGTTACCCTCGCGTCTGAGCCAGATTTCTTTAGACTCACCTGTGGCTGTTGAGTTTGCAACATCCTCTGCTTCATTTTCAGCCTGATCACCACCAGTCAGATCACTTTGAGCATCTTTTACAGGCTCCAGTGGAGCTGTTAAGAGTGGAAAATTAGAGATTAAACGAAATCTTCACATAAAACACGTGTGTGTGCTTCATGTGAACGTCACAGAGTTCCAGCAGGTCTCTACAGGTGAAGTACAGTGTGAACGCTGAGCGATGAAATGTGATGAAGAAGCTGATACTATCTGATAAACACAAGCACAAGACTTTTTAGAATGCTTGCTAAATATAGCAACATGCCTGCTAAATGCTAGGCTAAAGGTTAACATAGCATTATAGTGGCTAAAAGGTAAAAGCAGTAAAAGGATAGCTAAAAACTGAAAAGAAAAAAAAACCCAAAAGTGTAGCTAAAGTTAAAAAAGGGACAAAATTGTAGATAGAAGGATACAATACTTAAAGACTAGCTAAATGCAAAAATGGCCAAATATTAGCCAAAGGCTGAAAATAGCAAAAGCCTGTTACGACTTGGCTTGGTTTGTTTGAACCCCGGGATGCAGGACTGAGTGAGTTGTGGCAAGAAGGAGGTTGAAAAAAAGGTTTTATTTAACAAAAACAAAAGCGCTGGCATGGCAGCAAACAAACTAACAAAAATCCAGGACTTGGCATGAGACAAAGACATCAACAGTAAACAAAGCTCTGACAAAGACTGAAGACAAAGAACAGAATATAAAGGAGAACTAATGAGCTAAAACAAGAAACACCTGGGAGAGAAACATAAGGAACAGGTGAGAGTGGGCGGGGCTGGAGTAAAGACAGGCAGGAGGAGGTAAACAGAGAAAGACAGGAGAGAAAACCAGAGTGGAACCAAAATAACACATGAACACAGACCATGACAAAGCCGAAAGATATCGTAGGAAGACTAACTCAGCATTATAACATTATATTCTTAGTATCTGATATAAAACCCAGCTTCAGTAGAATAAATGTTGTAAAAAGTCAACATATCCTGTCTTCTGACCTGTCTCAAGCTGCTCCGTGTCTTTGGACAGATCAACCTGTGTCCCCATGTCTTCAACCTCCTCCTGTCCTCCTGCGCCAGACAAAACTAATTTTAACAACACAAAAACAAGTTTATTTCCATTATGTTGGATTTTAGCAGTTCATTTTGTTAGATTATGATGAAATTAAGTTCTAAATGGCCTACTGTATTATAATATAATATAATTATATTATATTATATTATATATATTGATCTGATTATGATCAGAAACTGCTGGAGTTCTGATATGATTGTGTTTTAATCCAGATTATTGTGTTTTGTGAGCTTTAGATCTTTTTTTAGGCACAATAAAATAACCACACAGACGGGATCTTGTTTCCGGCTGGACCTCACCTGAACTGGCCCGAACCTCCTCTCGGTCTCGACCCGGTTCTCTGTCGCCTCCCAGTGGTTCCGGTCCAGTCCTTTGTGGATTTTCCTTTCTAATTTCGTCCGAACCTTGTACATCGTTAGATTCTGTTTTCTCTCCTCGGTTCGACATGCTGAATAAATAATCCGGTCCACTGAGTCGAACTGGGCCGAATTAAAAAAAAAACTTCAGAAAAAGACTGGTTTAAGCTGAACCACAGCGGGTTTATTCTCCTTTAAATGTGTCTGAGTTTTATTGTGATTTAAGTTTAGCACTGAAACCAAACAGAAACTAAACATTTCTGAGCTGGGAGGTAAAGTTTACCTGTTACTATGGTAACGACGTCAACGTGACAGACGACTGAACACGTGACTCATCTGACTGTTTAAATAAACAAATAAAGAAAAATTTCGGATTGAGGCGTTTTTTGTGCTAAAAGTAGTTGCCACATTTAACAAAGTTTAAAAAAAAACATAATAATGTGTAGGCCTATTTTCTAAAACTATACCTTTTAACACATTTAAAATTAATTTAGTCAAAGAAAAATTCTGAATATAAAAATAATAGTTAAATCTAAACGTTTATTTGAAGCTAAATTTTTAGCTAATATGAAAATTCTTGCTTCATGTAACCGGAAGTAGCTACCAAATAAAATCTCGATGACTTGTAAAGACACATACACAATATTATGACAGTACATATCTAAATAAACATATTTATAGAAACATCTTACAAAACATATTCATCTATAAACACCCATTTTTTTTTTATTTTGGTACTTCCAGTTATAGGCAATATGAATTTGTATTTAGTTTCAGCTAAATATTTAGAAGAATTTAATATTTTGAAAGATAAATGTGACAAACTTTCACTGTTATTTTTAGCACAAGGCAAATAGGTAGAGAAACTTTGAAATTAAAATAAGGTTGTGTTTTATATATCAGTCTTTGAAAACAGGCAGCAGATCATATGTGTCAGTCAAAAAGAGAAAAAGAAAGACCAGACCCACAAAGCAAAGCCCAGTTCTGGCCCACACAGTGCACAAACACTCAGCCCAGATACTGCAGATACAACCCTTTGGTGGCCCTGATATAATCTGCCAGAGGTGGTCCATGCCAGGGCCAACACCGGTTAAATCCAACCACAACTGGGCCAGTTGTGGCATGGCATCATATAAACAGTGTTATCATTGCCAGACCTGGCCCACATCTGGTTGACAAACCTCTTGCTATGCCAGCAGTGCCAGTCTGACAGATCTGGCCCACACCTGTCTGCTGTGGGACTGGTTCTACATTCCTCTAAACAATGGATGCTGATCCTCTGTGCAGAATTAGGTCCACAAACTAAGCCCCAGAAGCTCGTAGGATCTGGGCTGCAGGATTTCCACCAAACAGGGAAAAGACCAGGCTTATCTCCCACAACAGCAGATTTGAGATGAGTGTATTTATAGAGAGCAGCCGACTGAGAGTCCACCACTTGTGTTTCTGCAGACTGATGCACGGATAGAAACACTGTCTTTATTCTGACTCAAGTTTGACCCATCAGCCTGAGCTGCCAACACCTAGCCTCCTACAAGGTGAGCGTTCTCTCTTCAGTTGTCAAAATATAGAAAAATGTTTGTGATGTGTTGCAGGTATAAAGTTTTTTGATAGTCAGACTCAGGGAAGATGAATTTGTCATGTTAGAGTAAGAGTCGTTTTGTTTGTGAAGACATGATAATGTTTATGTTATTGATCTTTAATGTGTGTCTAGTGTTGTTTATGGAGGGTTTTAGTGCCTTTGGTTTACAGCAGTTTTAGTCGAATAGGGAGCCGGAGCATAAACACTGAAATCACCATTCCTACTGTTTGTCAGGTTTGTCAGTTTGCAAAACAAAACAAAACAAAACAAAACAAAACAAAACAAAACAAAACAAAACAAAACAAAACAAAACAAAACAACAAAACAAAACAAAAACATGAAAATATGACTCAGCTGGAAATAGCATGCAATGATTTAGGTAACATTACCTAATAAACTGAAGACCAAATTCATAAAAATGTTTCATCTTAAACCAATCAATGAGTGATTTATGTAAAACAAGTGAGAACCCAGTCCTCTACAGCTCAGACATTTAAAAGAAGAAACTTTTGGAATTTAAATGGGTCACAGAAAGATGAAGCTCAGATCACTGAACTGACATCTTGATAACATAATTTACATCGTCACACATTCAGTTTTGTGATTTTCAGAGATTTAATAACAGAATGTAGAACTCAGGGTGTCACACACTGCTTCAGCTGCCAAACTTTACAAGAGGTTTGCAAACAAACTATTTTATTCCTACACTTAGTTCATAAATCAAAAGGAATTTTGAACTAAAAGGAGACTGTTAGGGGGACATCTGGGGATTACTGTCAGCTACTACCACACACAACTTCAGCTCATATTTCTAAAAATGACTCAGTTATAACCGTTCTGTATTAGCCTTGGCAGCCAGTTTTAGTCCTGTTGACCTGAAATCCTTTTGTTTACAAAGAAACCTCTGATGGTTACTTGGAAAAAGTTAAAATAGTTTCCATCCAGTGATTCAGGAGATATTTTATGAGATATTTCAAGGAGTCACAGGTTTAACAGGACAACTTTTCAGAGAGTTGTCAAGATGACTCTGAAAGCCAATAAAAGTAAGAGCACACATCCTCCTGCTGATCATTTTTATTTGTTTGTATATTAACTTATTTACGCAACCATTCCAGTGAGATTAAGTAAGAAATGACTGCATGACGTTTCTTTGCTTCTGGCAGAGTGATGAACACTTATGAGGGAAGTGATGAAGAACTTAATCACTACATCATTCAGCTCAGTATTCACAACTCCTGCCAAGATGCTTTCCTAAAATCTGCAGCCAGGTACGAGGGCCAACCCATTTAACTCTGCGTGGTTAATATTTAACCAGCTAACTGCCACGTGTCTCCTCTGTTCTTTGGCTTTTTAGTTTAGCTCCATCAACCGATGAAAATCTCAGAGTCCTGGCAGCCATTGAACAAGGTGGGTTGAGAACCTAGAAGCTAAAGAGAAGTTGCAGCTGCACATGAGGATCAATATTTATCATGATGCTGGCAGCCAGTCTGAGTCTGTGGGATAAATAGATGGGAGTGGATTACAGGCCTAGCATACCTTGAAGAACAGACACTGAGGTTATTTTATGTGACATCATGGAGTTGTAGTCATGTTGGACAAACATGGAAAATAACATCATGCATGTTGCATCATCTGTTTTCACTTGTGTTGTTAGTGTCTTTCATCTCTCACACCAAAGTTTACCTAATGTCTGTAGAGTTGTCACCATTTGCTAAGGTTGGTTATCTGTGGACTGTCTGAGAGTTTCACTAAAATCTGTTCACTAGTTTATATACTATGTGTTGTTGTGTGGAGCAGGTGAAGTGTCTGTGCTCAGAGCCATGCTGAAGCACAACTTCGCCTTCAGAGAATCAGATAGCCATGGTTGGCTTCCTCTTCACTGGGCCGCATCCCAACCGGTCCTGGAGGTTCTGGAGACAATCCTGGGATGTGAGTACAATCCTTAATACAAAAAAATCAGAAATAGAATAAATTGGCGTTTGATGGTTCTAATACACACAGTTCAAAAACAGCTGTGGCTGCTGTCACTGAACCAATATAAAGTTAAGAAAACCAACCTGGTCAGAGAAAAACAGCTATAATTCTCCAACACTGTCTAAAGCTGAGAAATGTTTCAGCTTGTGGGGAGACAGTTTAAATCTGACAGTGATGTCAGTCCTCTGTCATTCAGCCTGTCAGTGACGTGTCAGCAGCTCACTGGTTCACCTGTCAGACCAGCTCAGCTGGCGGTCAGATGAAAGCTCAGGGATGAAACTTCTGCTCTCTGACCTGTTCTGTGTTTGTGTTCCTGGAAGCTCCGGGGCTCATTCTGGAGGACAGGACGGGTGTTGGAGGAGAGACACCGCTCACTCTGGCAATAAATGCTGGACTTAAACACAATGTGAGGAGCCTGCTGGAGCATGGGGCCTCACCTCACAACACAAACAAGAAGAATGAGTCACCGCTGCTGCTGGGTAATGTTACAGAATCAGTGCACACTGTGTTTTATCAGGATCTGGTTAAACACAGGACTCCAACATCACAAAAATACAACTTTCTTGGCTGGGGACTTCATTATCACATGACTTTTTATTACCAGTGAGACAGAGAGAGATCCTTTTCTTGAGTCCTTTCCTGTTTGCTCTGGTGATGGACAGACTAGCAGATGAGAACAGATAGGAATCCTTGTGGACTATGATGTTTGCAGAGGACATTGTGATCTGTGGTGAGAACAGGGAGCAGGTGGAAGAGAACGTGGAGAGGTGGAGGTATGAATTTGAAAGAAGAGGAATGACAGTCATCCGTCATCACAAG
Organism: Cynodonichthys magdalenae; assembly: GCA_031762555.1. NCBI lineage: Eukaryota > Metazoa > Chordata > Actinopteri > Cyprinodontiformes > Rivulidae > Cynodonichthys > Cynodonichthys magdalenae. Next base: position 461 of record JARVJO010030576.1, on the reverse strand, counting down.
ACAGAGTCCAGGTGTGTGAATGAGAGGGAGGCAGGTGGAACAGTGAGACTACAAGGAGGTCCAAAGGTCCAGGACTTCAAGGATTTAGGGTCCACTGTCCAGGAGAACAGGGAGTGTGGTAAGGAGGGGAAGAAGACAGTCCAGGCAGGATGGAGAAAAGTTTCAGGAGAACAAAAGGGTGGCAGCAAAGGTCAAATGAAAGGTTTGCAAGAGAGTAGTGAGAGCTATAGTGTATAGTTTGGAGACAGAGACATGGACTAAAAGACAAATACAAAACCAGAAGTGTCAGAGCTGAAGACACTGAGGTTCTCCTTGGGAGAGACAAGGATGGAGAATATTAAGAATGAGGTCATCATAAGTACAGATTGAAGGACTGGGAGATAAAGTTAAGGCTCCCACATACTCGGGCGTACTGTGTGCGGTCCGTGAGCCGCGCGGACTCCGCGCATATTGTCCGCGGA
>JARVJO010030575.1:0-12172 GCA_031762555.1 Cynodonichthys magdalenae | reverse complement strand
AGCCGAGGAGCAGGGCCGGCCCAGCAACCGACGAGAGGGGCCGAAGACCCCCACGCCGAGCCCCCAGTATCAGTACAAAAGACCCCGAAATCCAGGCCAGCATGATGCTCCCCCCCTTACTCACCAAACGGTTTTGAAGTGGTGTTTGCTTCCCAGTTCTCACTTGCACGGAAGTAAGGAACACGTTCTCTTTCAGATAACTTATGAAAATTTTGTCCGACTTTAAAGATGCCTACACTGAAGATCGAACAAAAGAATAATAAACTGGAAGCCTCTTAGACGTATTACATACTGCAGTTCTGACAATTAAATTAAATATATAACCTATATGAGTTCTTTGGTCAAAAACATGTCAGAACTAGCTTAACTAGAGCTTAACTAACTAGCCCTTAGCTTATTTAAAAATGTTCATAATCAGTCTTAATAATCAGAAAAATGATTGGTGGTGAAGCATCATGAAGAAATTAAATTTTTCTTGGTGAATTATTCACCAGTGTGGCAACTACAATTGCCAGCTAAATGCTAAATTAGACGTTTAATGTCCAACTTTGCTGAAAGTACTTTTAAAAATTAATAAGAAAGTACGAGTCTTTGGATGACTTGAAAAACCTGCCCCTTGTGTTCCGTTCATTATTCGTCTTACTTTAAAGTATAAAGGATAGCTGCAGGCGTGTTCGAGTTCAGGCTTGTTGCCAGATGTGGTAAACGTGAGGAAGCTTGAGGAAATGGTCATTGCTTAATAAAGGGGAAGTCTAAAGAAAGAAACTTCACAGAGGTGACTGCTGACTCTGCGTTCACACTGCTATTTTCCTGCAAACTTTGTGCTATTTTAGCTATTCTTATATCTGAATGTTCCATTCATTTAGGAGGTATATGCCAGGAGTTTTAGTTGTTGCACATTTTATATTTTTCTAAAAATTTATTTTACAAATGTTTTCTGTATTGAAGTGGATTGCAATTTTTTCAGTATATTCAGTTCCCTTTGAAATCTAATTCATCATACGTGGTTTTATGTTTTAGCTAGCATTCTGCTTCTTTTAGCTTTGAGTCAGACTTTTCCTACTTTTTTCTTCTAGCTAGCTCAGCGTTTCCCCCAGTGTATAATAGACCTGGTGGGCTGTCAGGTTTTACTTTTCGCCCTGCCAGGCTAAGCATCGTCATTTGTTTATTTAGAGCCCGTGCCAGTGGAGGTTGTGGGAACTGAAGTGGTATTGACCTAGCATTAGCAATGTAGCACTCTGCTACCACTAGCTTCACCACCCCCTGCCATTAAAGAAAAGCTATCGCTCCATTACTACTAGCACAGCTGCTTTAGTACATTTTCTGAAGGGAAACCCTGCTAGCTTTTGCTCCTGTTAGCGTTTAGCTAGTGCGCTGCTTCTTTTAGCTCTGACAACTCAATTTTGGCTCCTTCACTTTTAGCATAATCATTCAGCGCTCATAATTCCCTGTATTTTCTCCTGTTTCTTGTTCAATCTAATGTACGTATTTGCTAAAAATGTCCTCTTGTGTATTTCTGTTTTCTCAGTTCACTGTGTGTTTGCGTCGCGGAGGACAAACGGTTTACCAGCAGGTGCTGTCTGTGGAGCGTCCCCCCACGTTACAAGGCTGGAACTGGGGCTTCTGTGGGGAGTACGCCTTCTATCATGCTTTGTACCCTCGCGCCTGGACTGTTTATCACCTGCCGGGTCAGAACGTCACCCTCACCTGTAGGCAGATTTCCCCCATCATCCCTCATGATTACCAGGTAACAAACATCTGAACCTGTTGTGTTGAACATCAAAGGGTTAGACTAAAAGGATGTTCTGATGAGAAGAGACAAAGTTATTGTTGTTTCGGACAAACCTTATAAATTATATTTTATGCGATATCTTAAATTTTGCTAGAGATGCACCAATCCAGTATAATATCTGTATTGCCCTGATATTGATACTCTGCTGAGCGCTGTGAGCGACATTGTTTTAATAACGGATCGAGTAAAAGGATCAGCCATTTGGAACTTTTTGATTCTACCACAGCCGACACTGGATCAATGTATTGTTACACCCCTATTAGTTAAATACTAAGTGTATCCCTTATCTTTATCTCCTTTTAGGATTCCAGTCTTCCAGTGGCAGTGTTTGTTTGGGACATAGAGAACAAAAATGACTATGATCTAGACGTCTCCATCATGTTTACAATGGTCAACGGATCAGGACACAAGGCCGACAAGAGCGGGGGACACTGGAACGAACCGTTTCACCTGGAAAAGGACGGGGAGGCAGTGTCTGGAGTCCTGCTACATCACTGCACTACAGTAAACCCTTACACGCTGTGCATTGCAGCCCGAGAGCAGGTTGGATTTTATCTTATTTCATCAGCAGCTTTGAGTTTTTTGTTTTGATTTCTCAGTGAATAAATGTAGTTTTCTAATTTTACTAGCCTGACAGGGAGGTCAGCCACCAGACAGCATTCAGTCCAAAGGGAACCTGCAGAGGTCTATGGGATGACCTCATCACTGACGGACGACTGGACTCTCCCACAGGTCAGCGCAGAAGCCACAGCTGTGCAGTAAAATAAAACAATAGTATTGTAGAATGCGCTGTTCAAAAATGGCATGTCTGAATAACAGCACGACCCACTTGGATTCTTCTAAAAACTTTATTCTTGACTCCAATTGGTGCACAGCACAGGCTTCAGTGTAAGGCCTTGAGCTCGTATCAGGAAAAACACAACAATCCCTATCAGCAGCCCAGCTGACCCAAGCTAATCTAATAGAGACAAAATACTTCTACTTCTAAAAACACTTCTTTTTTTCTACTCGTATCATAATGATTCAATCGTCTAAACCTCTTCAGTCTCTTCCTGGTTTCACCCCTGAATTTAGTAACTTTTACGTCAGACGTCAGAACGTAACTCATTTTTGTTTACTCTACAGACAGAACACAGGATAAAGCACACACCAACCCATTCTCTGTTTTAAATTCTCTGCAATGATCAGAAAAGTGTGAAAATAAAATACTGCATCTAACATTTACAAAATTTCCTTCAGTATGTTCCGTTCCTCTCTGCAGGATCCAGTCCGCCAACACTGAAGGGGGAAAAGGTGGCAGCCGCCTTAGCGGTGGGCTGCCTGGTGCCCGCTCAGAAACACAACAGCTTGGAGTTCTGCCTGGCCTGGGACATGCCCAAAATAACATTTGGCTCAGGAGAGAGGGAACACTTCAGGTACCAAAGACCTGATGTTGCTTTGACAAAGGTGGAGATGTAACGGACCCTTTTTAACCTAAACTTTACTCTAAATATCAGAAACCTCTATTCTACCATGTAAAATACAATCTGTATATGTAAATCTTTATTTGTGTGTGTGTTCATACCTAGTGAGCAGATTTAAATATAAAGAAAAAAGTTTTTGTGTTAAAATAATTATTGCTGTTCAGCATTGGCTGCGTTAACCTAAAACACAGACAAAAAAGTCCTCACCGAGGGGGCGGGATCTTGATCACTTTTGTCTCTAGATGGTCATTATCGCGCGTCCCAACCCATGAGAACCTTTGTTGAAGGGCTGTTGCTTGGCAACGCTGACATGAACTCAGAAAATGAAACACATCAGCAGAAACATGAAGGAAGAGTTTTCTATTTTCATTTTAAAACTCTTCCCGACGGCGCGCTGGAAAGAAGTTGTGTGTAAGCGCTGCGACGCTAAAACGTCTGACCACCGAAGTAGTTTGAGCCTGAAATGTGGCTTGAATTCAAAACACAGGAGGGTCCTGCCGACGAGGTTAATCAAGATGTGAGAGAAAAACAGACAAACGCAAAGACAGGGTTGCCTTTTTTGTTGAAAGATTTTGAAAATGCATTGAACGTTTATTTATAAAAAACAGTAACTTAAAAATGCTTTAAACATCGAGTCATAATTTTAATTTGTGTATAATAATAATGATGAGATTAATCGCAATAAATCTCAAATATCCTTAATCTCAAAAATATCTCGAGATGAAACACGATTAAAAAATGGAATCTATGCTCAGCACTGCTATTTTTATGTCTCACGTTGTCTTACAGTTAAAAATAAAAGTAAAATCCTCCTGTAAACTGTTAAGTTAAAATGTGGATCCACCCTTTTTTCTCTAAGGGTTTGGTGTATGAGGACATAGAAACAATCATCAAAACCGTTATTCTTTTATTGGTAAATCTTAAGCAGCCGTTACTTCTCTTAGATTAATGCTAACAATTTTGCTCATACTTGTCAAGTAAAATTATTTATTTTCTGTTTGCATATTTTAGTTTAGGTTTTGTTGACTAAATAGTGTTATAATATTGGAAGTCATTTGATGTTCAGCTGGGGTTTTTATTGGCAAACTTTAGGACCTGAAAAAAAGTAGGAGTTTATTTTATTTTAGGAGATTGGTGATCGGCCAATTGCATTATAGGGTATTATTCAGTGTTTTTCAATAAAATAAAATTGTACCACTAAAGGTGTATGGTGATCTTATAACACCTGACAGTGTCAGGTATTTAAAAAATCAGTATCAGTCAAAATCGAATCGGCAGGTCAGACTTTTTCAGTGATCGGCCAGAAAACTGCCATCGGAGCAGCCCTAGAAAAATGTTTTTTTTTGTATAACCTCAGAATGTCTTTTATTTAACTTTTTGCAGGAGATATAGTCGTTACTTCGGGACCAAAGGGGATGCTTCTCCTTCGCTGAGTCATTACGCACTAACGCACTACAAACAGTGGGAGAGCAGCATCGAGGAGTGGCAGAAACCCATCTTACAGGACAGGTACAGTCATTCGCAGCTCTGAATAAAGCTCTGTTTCATCTTCACTCAACCCGGTCTTCCCTCGCAGCTCTCTTCCATCCTGGTACAAGTCGGCTCTGTTCAACGAGCTGTACTTTGTGGCGGACGGAGGAACCGTGTGGGTAGAGCTGTCAAAGGATGCTGATGTCAGCGGCGGCGTGCGCAGCGAGGACGGGGGTCTGCCCGCTCAGCCTGCTGTCATCAAGGAGTACGGACGTTTCGCTTACCTAGAAGGTACGAAAAAAAGGTTCAATTTCAAGAAACGATTCCAAATAAATTTTTGTTTATTTTCTTTCCAGGTCAAGAGTATAGAATGTACAACACATACGATGTGCACTTCTACGCTTCCTTTGCTCTCATCATGCTGTGGCCCAAACTAGCCCTGAGTGTGCAATATGATATCGGTGAGTAAATCTTAGCGTCTTTTTTTTGTTTGTTTAACAAAGAGTCGTACCAGAGAAGCAGGTTTCACATCTTTCATCTCCTCTCAGCTGGCAGTGTGGTTCAGCAAGACCTGACAGAGAGGCTCCATCTGATGAGTGGGCTGTGTTCTCCTGTTAAAACCAAAAATGTGGTGCCTCATGACGTAGGAGACCCAGGTGAGAGAAGGGTGATCTCTGAGGCGAGTGGAACTTAGTTATATGAGTTATATACACTGACTGACCTTATTAAAAGACCTGATTAAACTGCTCCAGATTACTTTTTAAATTAATATTTCCTCCGTTTGAAAGAAATAATCTCCATCTGGAAGTGGAAATGCCTTCAAAAATGTAAAAATACCCATGTTGTGCCAGTAGGTGGCGATCATATCAACATTAATTGCTGCACAAAACTGTTGTAGCTTGTTTTTTTTTTTATTGTTCACCATTTTCTCTCAGTAACTACATTATTTAGTTCTGGACAGATGTTTAAGGGAAGAGTTTAGATTCTTTTTTAGGCGCTGTTTAGTGAAAGGTTTATGAACTCGCGCTCAAACAGAGTACGGGTACATGTATTTCAGTTTGGGTACTTGCCGATACAGAGTATCAATGCTGTGTATTTACTGAGTTAGAATTTAAACAATACACAATGACTTTACAAACACATTTATTTTATTTAGAACAACTTGTATACATTTCTTAAACATGGAACTGGCTACCTTCGAGCTTGAAATGTTAACTGTAACACATTCAATGGAGTATCGATATAAGTATCAATAGGTATTGGTATCAATCCTGAGTATCGGGTCATTTTGCATGAGTACTTGTATAATTGCCGGTATCGGGACTAGAGATGTGACGTTCACGAACGATTCGAATCTTTTGATTGGCTCTTTACAACGAACGATAGGAGCCGAATCGTGGGCAGTAACGAGCCATTTGTAGTTTTATTTCTTTTATTCCTCATATAATCTTTATTTTTTCATCATTAAATCGCTCCCACTTTGCTTTTTCATGGAAAACCGTCAGAGCGGTGGAGTACAGAAGCTCACGGGGAAAGGGGGAGGGGGGTTTCCGCTTGATAAAACACATGGTTCCACCCACGTAGCGTGATGACGTCATCAGTAATGGCTACGTGATGATGTATTTCCACACGTGATGATGTAACGCGTTCAAAATCCAACGGCTCTATGAAACAAATGGCTTCCCAAGATCCGGATCCCTTCAAAGAGCCATTTATCCCATGTCTAATCGGGACACCACTATTCTAAACAATCATTATTTTACTTGTAGGTACTGTTTTTAGTCACCTTCATTCAGAGAAACAGTTTATTTCTGACAGGACTGACAATCTGATGGCTAGTCTGAGTGGAGCCAAAAATAACGAGAACTAGCTTTAACAATCCCTTCATAAAACCAATAGTCAAAATGTGTGAAGCATAGGGATTTGTAAATGTTATGGAAAGTTTAATCAGGGTTACCAGGTAGTTCACAGATGTTTCCCACAACACATCTCCAGAGAGATCATCAGCTACACCAGATGTCCCAGTTGTACCCCTTTCAGCAGTTCACTATAGGCACCGTGTAAGCTAGTCTCCCGGGGGCGCCGTACGCTTTATAATGTAAACAAGATATAGAGGAGAAGAGCAAACAACAGGATCTGGTCTGAGATAAGTAGTGAGGTCTATGGCCCATGTAGGACAGGATTGTGAAGGAGTTAAGGCGTAAATTAGAGCCCGTTGGAAAGAAGCTCCTCAATACCTGGTTGTGTTGCTAAGTGTAGCAGATTTATGAGGTTTACAGTATATCTAACTAGGATGACTCCCAGATTGTTGCACATTATCTGACTTTTAGATTATTGTCTGGTTGGCACTTGAACATTTTTGATCATCATGTCCTGAACGTGTGTTTGTAGATGACGAGCCCTGGCAGAGGGTGAATGCCTACCTCATCCACGACACTGCAGACTGGAAGGATCTGAACCTGAAGTTTGTCCTGCAGGTCTACAGGGACTTCCATCTGACTCTGGACAGACAGTACCTGCAGGACATGTGGCCCATCTGTCAGGTAGGACAGATTCACTGTACCTCTTTGGGCATAACATCTCTAGAAACTTCTTTTTTATTGTTATTTTGAAACATAGGTGATTGGGGTAAAACATTTGTAAATTCGAGTCAAAAATAAGTTGAATCAGCTGAATGGATCAAGCAGAACCGGTTTGTTGGAACTTTAACCTGGCAAAACGTATTACGAGTTTATTCTTATTAGATTCCAGCTGCTTTGCATGATACAGTAATACACACACATTTATTTTTATACTCCATATGTTTTAGCTGTTTTACTCTGTTAATCATTGGGCTGGCAGGCTGTGATGCAGTCAGAGATGAAGTTTGATCAGGATGGAGACGGGCTGATAGAAAACTCAGGATATGCTGATCAGACGTACGACGGCTGGACAGTAACTGGACCCAGGTGGGGCACCAGAAACTTGTTTAGAAAGCATTTAAATCTAATCAAACTCTGTTTTAGAAAATCTTGATTAGGACATTTACTCTCCAAAAATATTTGATGTATTTGTTGTTTTTGACAGTGCGTACTGTGGTGGGCTGTGGCTGGCGTCCTTGTGTGTGATGTGTAAAATGGCCAGACTTTTGGATGAAAACGAAGAATACCAGCGTTACAAAGACTTCTTGGACAGAGGCAGAGCTGCGTTCGACAGGTTGTTGTGGAACGGTGAGCTCTAATGGTTACTGTTCAACGTGTGTTTATCATCTACGAGCCGTTCTAATCTAAAGTAACTTCCTCCTGATTATCTTTCCCGTGGCGTTTAGGGAAGTACTATAACTATGACAGCAGTGGGAGACAGCTTTCTAACAGCGTCATGTCCGACCAATGTGCCGGTCACTGGTTCCTGAAAGCCTCTGGGCTGGGAGATGAAGAATATCAGGCAAGTTGATTAAAGAAATAAATAAATCCATGCAGGCATGTCTTTTTGTGAGGGGAAAAGTTCATTTTATATGCTTTCCAAGGTGATTTAAAGAAACAAGTATAGTCTGGAAAATGCCACTAAGAGGTCATTGTTACACTATTTTCTATTTTAGCTTGATATTCTCTGTTTGGCAGCTTGATAAATGAGCATTAATTAAATAAAAATTGAGTACACGTAAGTTGAAACACTCGTTATGGAAAAAAAAACACCTACATTTCGTATAAGTTCCATTACTTACTTTTATCTTGTAATTACTTTTTTTAATTATCTTTTTCATATTCTGACACCAAAAGAGAACACCTAATTTTGTTGTACTTGTTACAATGACAATAAAGATATTCTGATTGTGAAATTCAGTTTTGCTTAGCAATGCCCTTCTATGGCTATGTAATGTTATGTAATGACAAAACAAAGTCAATAAAGAAAAAATTTTAAATAAACAAAAACAAAAGACCTCGTCTTTAAGCTTCAGATTGTTTTCAGTAGAAACGTTGTCAGATCTGTAGACAATTACCAAAGTGACACCAGCAACTCTCTCTTCCAGGTTTTTCCTAAAGAAAAGATTCAGAGTGCACTAAAATCCGTCTTTGACTTGAACGTGATGAGCTTCGCTGAAGGCCAGATGGGAGCTGTTAATGGCATGCGCCCCGAGGGCGTGCCCGACCGCTCCAGTGTCCAATCGGACGAGGTCTGGATTGGAGTGGTGTATGGACTGGCAGCTACTATGATCCATGAGGTAAGCGTGTGTACCTGCGTACAGTATGTTTGTATTTGCATTAGATTTAGATCAACCATCAACACTGCTCAGGATATTTGTATAATGATGTATTTGGTGGGAAAAATTGTGACTTTAAAAAACTTGTTTTGTGGTGGGTCCGTGTAGAACACAGATATGGAGCTTTTGATGAATGATGGCATAGCATCAAATTTCCCTCAGTAAGCAAAAAAACATGGGGTCATCTCACTGTTTTATTTTCTTTGTCTGTTTGTGTGCTGGACGGGTTAAAACAGTGAATTGTAAACAAAACAAAAAAAAACAAGCTACACATGTTTCAGCCTATTCAGCTAAACTAAGCCATCAGCACAAAAAAGATGAATAAAGCATCTCGGCTTGCTTTTGTTGCAAATTAAGGCCGGCAGTTTCTGGATTATGGGAGCTTCCAGGTTGTTTTTGGAACCAGTCTGCCCAGTTAGAATGCAGGGCTGGTTTTACTTTATTCTATCTACACTATTTAAAAACTGGTGTGTAGCTCGAAGTCTCTGAGAGGGTGTATTTTTCCCACTAGTCATGTGACTAGGACGTGTCAGCATCCAGGGAATTAATTGTTATATTAATTGTTATTGGATAAATGCCACAGTTAATCATGACAATTTTTTTTTGCCAATATCACCCGACCTTAGCTGAAAGTTCCTCCTACACCCCTGCACACATTAACAGTGTTTTAAACCATCAGTTTACTTAATTACAACTAAACACATCAATCTATCAAGACCCTAGGGTCACTCTCGCAGGTGATCCAGATCAACCACCAACTCTGAAATGTTTGTTCTTCGTGACAACCTCAACGTTTCATGAAAATCCATTCATCACTTGTTGAGTAATGTTGTGCACAGTCAGAGGCAAACCAACGCTACCAAAAACAATAACCTCGTTGATGGAGGTAATAATATTTGAACACACAACAGCAAAGAAAGAGCTACGTGACTCAATGGAAATCAACTCCTGGAGAAATGATCTGAGATGTATTTGTGTTTTAATCATTTTGGACTATACTATGCTGAATCCATCATTTTTTTTACTAAACTAATGGCTATTTTTAACAGTTTTAACATAATGGATAGTTTTTTTTAGCTGATATTGTGATTGTGGCTGAAGAATTTCTCATCTCTTTTTTTTTTTTCCTTCAGGGTATGTGGGCAGAGGGTATGCGAACGGCGGAGGGTTGTTACCGAACAGTTTGGGAAAGGTTGGGCATGGCCTTTCAGACTCCGGAAGCTTATTGCGAGAAGAACATCTTTCGCTCCCTGGCCTACATGAGGCCCCTCAGCGTTTGGGCCATTCAGCTCGCCGTGAACATGTCACAGGAAGTTTCAACTTCAGCAACTAAGACTGAAGACAACAAAACCTGAGCCATCTAAAGATGTGGACACTGGAGAGAAATGGAGCAAGACCCAATAAAAACAAGAACAAAAACTAAAATAAAACCCCTGAAGTTATTTGTCACCGGTCTGTTTGACTGGTTGCTATGACTGCAGTTTGTTTTCTCGCAAACGTTTTCTGTGACTCATAAAGAGGGGTAGCTACAAAGTCCCTACAAACATTTTGGCCCCTTCTGCACAACTCTAGATATTTGCTGCAATTGCAATTCTCAATCAGGTCCTGGTGGAAAAACAGAGAATTTTTAAAATCACTTTCTCAAATAGAGATTTTTAAACCTCATTATTTTGGTGTTAATCTATGCTGATTTAAAATAAAACAACTTATTATAGAAATTATGACAAGGGAACCTAATTTGTGCTTAAAAACACACAACAAAGAAATCATTTTTATCATTTTTTTCATTAGTCTGTTTTAATCTGGTTGCTATTTAACTTTGTTCTTGTGCTGAAAATTAGCTCCAGAACCTTTAGCTAAGCTCATAGGTTCTTTTTTATGATTTGATGCACTGTTAATCCAGACAGTCTTGACCTCTGCAGATGTTGCATGTCAGCAAGTAAGATTAAATAATCTGTACAATCATCTGTACAAATATTATTTTTTATATAAAAAATACATAAGCTCAAAAACGTATCAAACGCAGTGTAGTTGGGGCCTACAAGGCCTTTTTAATACTCTGCAAATTGTCTTGCACTGTGGGTCTTTAGGCATCAAATAAAAAGCCTGCATTTAATTTTAAAATTGTAACCTTTTTTTCTGTAACATTTTTCCCATTGCACACAAAAACACTACATTTCATGTAATGCCAATAGTATTTGAACACTTGCAACGTGTTTATAGATGGTATCAAATTTTCTTACTCAATCTGTGGTAAATGATGTCATAGGTGATATTTGAGAGCCTGAATAATGATTACTTATTATTTTCATAGGTTTTGGTGCCTTTTCTGCATGTTTATCAAAAAATAGTGTATAAAAGTAAAGCAAGACTTTACAAAAATATGGTCATGACAATCACAATGAATAAATTAATAAATACAATACAAGAGATTGGTTGCGTTTTTATTGTTAATGTGCAAATATTTCTGTAGTTCTGTTAAAGCACAAGTGATCAAAATGAGGTTTTAAAATCCTGGGCTGGAGGGAACTACATAATCCTGGGCTAGAATTGCCTTGAGATTCTTAGACTGAGTTGGAGAGTGCTGCTGAGGAAAGAAGTGTCTGGGTTTTCCTACTATACCTGCTTCTGAAACCAGACCTCAGAAACCAATAAAAATGTATGAAAGATTAAAGAATGCCCTCATGGAAGTGTTGGGTCACTGCAAAATCTGTGTGTCGTACAAGATGGGTCGTTGCCTGGTGGTTTATGGGACTTGGAGGGTTGCACCATGCAATAGTAGAGGCTATCTATCCAAGGAACCAGTATACTGAATTAAAATTTTCTTTGTTGCATTTTTCCAAGCTGAGCAGCGCATAGGCGACGGTGAAATGGAACAACTCTCTTTTATCAGGAAGAAACCTCCAGCAGAACCAGGCTTAGAATGAGCGACCATCCGCATCAGAAGGCAGGAAAAGGTCAAAGAAAATCTGCGTGTGGCTAGTTGTGGTTTCTATTGACAGGAATAATCAGGGATGGCTGGTATAAGAGGGCTAGTAGGGCTTATGCTACGTTCCAGTTGTAATGGAACTTGAAATTGTAAAGTCGGTGTGACGTCCGTTCCGAATTGAACGTGTTCCAGTTTCCAGCTAGTAAAGGCTCCCACATACTCGGGCGTACTGTGTGCGGTCCGTGAGCCGCGCGGACTCCGCGCATATTGTCCGCGGA
>JARVJO010030573.1:0-12172 GCA_031762555.1 Cynodonichthys magdalenae | reverse complement strand
ACAGATTGTAGTGAAGAGCTTTGAGTATCCTGGTTGGATAGAAAGGAGCTGTATAAGTACAGTCCATTTACCATTTAAAACATTCTGGTAGACTGTTGCAATGACCTTAGATTTAAGAAAGCAGAGTTTAACCTCACCTGCACCGGACATTGTGCCCCAAATCATGACTGACTGGATATTTCACACTAGACCTCAAGCAGTTTGGGTTCAGTTCCTCACCTGTCTTCCTCCAAACCCTTGGATCTTGATTCCCAAATGAAAAGCACACTTTCATTGGAAAAGAGGACCTGGACCACTGGCCAATGGTTCAGCCCTTCTTCTTTGGTCCATTTGAGACACTTCCTATGTTGGCTCAGGTCCAGAAGTGGTTCGACCCGAGGAACCCGACAGTTGTAGCCCATCTCCCAGATGTGTCTAAATGTGGTGGTTTGTGAAGCTGTGACTCCCGCCTCATTCCAGTCTTTCTGGATCTCTGACAGATTCTGGAGTCTTCTCTGTTTGATAATCCACTGAAGCCCACATCATCTCTTGCTGCTGCATCTTCTCCTGCCACAGTTTGCCCTTCCACCAGACTGCATTGATATGTCTGGACACAGCACTCTGTGAACAGCCAGCCTCCTCAGAGGTTGACACGTTCCATGGAGGGTATCGATGGTGGTCTTCTGGCCAGTTATTTCTGCAGTCTTCCCCATATTGAACCAGACTGATGTTTTTTAATGACACTTGGGGAAACCTGAGATGCTTTGAGTTTAGTAGATGATTAGTGTGTCACACTCACTTTACAACATTCATGCCCTGCTAAATTTAGGCTGATTTCTCCACAGTATATTGTTTGAATTCCTGTTTTCTTGGGTTTTATGAGCTGGAAGTTCAAATTATGTTGTGATAGAAAAATAATTTCTACAGCTGAAACATTTATAAACATATCTGGTTCTTCTCAGGTTAAGAGTCAGTGACCTATTTTCTGACCTAAAATGTAATCAAAAACTTAACTGAATATCTTTGTTTCAGACAAGAAGTGTTTACAGGATCTGGAAGCTTATGTTCTTGTGATAATGTGTCAGATGTCCTTGTTCCCTCGTCGGCGCTGTGTTATCTATGTTTGATAAACATTTCTGTATATTAGGTGTATCCAAGACTGCCTTGGTGCACATTACTGAATGATTGAGCATGTGTCAATAAATTCCTAACAGCCATTCACGGACTAAAGTTGTGTTATTTTGGACTGCTGTGGTTTCTGCCTGGACAAAGGAAAATGTTTTCCATAACAATGTAAAAAAATAATAATAAATAAATAAATAAATAAATACTTGACATCGGGCCCTGAATCTATTGAACTTTCGTCTAGACTCCATTTTACCTGAAGAAGTCTCTTGGAGTAAAGCTGAAACGTTTAATTAAGAACATGTCCAGAGGACCAACTTAACATTGTTTCATTTGTATCTGGATCACTGAGCTGCCTCAGAGCATCAGCTCTACCAACTGTCCCACAGTTTGAGAACTTGTGTCTTAAACCAACTGAATATCAGCAGAGTCCCAACCAGCAACGATCCACAAAGATATTTAATTAGAATCATTGTTTATTTACAGATTACAGACAGTAAATGTTAAATCTATCAAACTAAATCTGGTTAAATTAATTGTTTTCACAAGATGATGAATAAAAAGTGAAACAACTTTCAATATAAATGTGTATAGAAACATTTATTTTCTTGTTTAATAAAAAGATACATAAAAACATCAACTTTACCTTGTAAAACAAACTTTAGAAACTCAGAAGAATTTTAAAACAAAGTACAAGATTGTAACAGAAAACCCACCTTACAGAATAATAAACTTATTATAGTGATGTTTACATGTCTGACAGGAACAAGCTGTTTACAAAACACACATTAGATCAAACGTTACATTTTTTTACTACAACAACACAAATAAGTTTACTTCTAACTGCAGAAAAACAAAAAGTCAAATTAAATATACACAGAATTTATGTACTTTGCTGCAAATATATGAATAAAAACCAAAAATATGAGAATTTAGAACCTGAAAGGCTAAAATAGAAACACTTTAAAACAGTTTTGTTTTATTTGTCTAAAGTCTACAAATATTTAACTGATTATCAACCACATTATTTATTTACAAACATTTAAATTTGCACTGCAGTCATATAATTTACAGAATATTTTTAGAAATGCAATGTGAAGCACGGCAGAAAAAAGTTAAAAATATAAAATATATTTGTAATTTTACACGAGTGTTAAATGACAAACTGTCATTTATTACAATTTTTATATTTAAAGGTTCAGTTTGATTTGATTCATTGAATTTATTCAGTTCTGTCCTGTTTTCATGCTGTAGAAGAAAAGTAGAAAACAAAAATCTGTTGAAAGTATAAATCTACATGAAACTGAAAGTTTTCAGCATCACAGAGGAGGTTCTGTGTTTCCATGGTAACAAAGTCTGAACTCATTTCTTCTAGAACAGGAAGTGGGTCCAAAGTTTCAGAATAAATCAATAAAAACAAAACAAGTTTAGTGTCATTAATCTGAATTATTTTTTCTTATTACTTAGAATAAAATTTTATTCAGTTCCAGTTTTTTTTCTGTAAAAGTTTCTGCAGCTTTTCTGACAGAAGTTTCTCTGTTTTCTTATGAACACATTAAATAACTCATAAATCTGAAGAGAATCTACAAATGAACTCCTAACCTTTATGTTTCAGTTAACACAAAGAAAGCTGAGCTTTATTAAACCTGACTGTCAGATTCTCTCAGCTCAGGGTTTATTGTTGATGTTGCAGGGATTGTTCCTCTTCTGCTGTTTGCTCCACGTTTCTGTTTCCTCTCCTCTTATTCCTAAAATCTTTTCTTCCTTTGCCTGATTTTGAGAGGACTGTTCATGCATTCATCACATCACATTTAGATTATTGTAATTCTTTGTATTTAAGGCAGGACCAGAGCTCTCTACACTGTCAGAAAAAAAGTACTCGATTGTACCTTTAGGGGTACATTGGCTTGTCACTGGGGTGGTACCCTCAAAGGTACTTCTATTGTACCCTCAAGTGGGTACTTATTTGTACCCTTGTAGTTTGTACCTTTATACAGGTCAACATTGTACCTTCAGTGACAGTTTTGTACCCTCTTAAAAAAACAAACAATCCACCCCTAAATATCCATCTATCATCAATACGTGCTTATTCCTTCCAGGGTCTCTGGTGCTCGTGTCCAGCTGTCACTGTGAGGGGCGGGGCTAACCTGGACAGGTCCAAGTCCATCACAGGGACACGTAGAGACAAACATTCACTCACACCTAATGACAATTTAGAGTTATCAATTAACCTGACAGTCATGTTTCTGGTCTGTGGGAGGAAGCTGGAGTACCCAGAGAAAACCCACACATGCACGGAGAGAACATGCAAACTCTACCCAGAAAGGTCCCCGGGCCGGGATTTGATCCAACAACCTTCTTGCTGAGAGGCATCAGCTCTACCAACTGAACCACCTTGAAAAAAATAATTTATTAAAATTAAAATATGTATGAAACAAAAATGTAGGCCAAAATAATTTAAATATGTTAGATATTAAAAACATCAACTCTATATAACTACTTCTAAATTATTTATTTATTGCATTAGTTATTTATGTAGGCCTATGTATTTATTTGTTGCTCATAAATATTTAAAAGTCACTCAACCATTGAAAAAGTAAATATTATCATTAAATTATGTGTATTTATTTAATGTGTTTTATTGTCTCAATGCTCATCTTAACATTGTATCTAAAATCATCCATACTGGGTACATATATGTGCCATTAATTACTTAGGAACATAAATGTACTTTTCAAGCCTTCAAAAAGTACAAATATGTACTGTAAGGTACAATTATTAGTTCTATAACGGTACAAAAGTCCAGGATGTCCAGAAATGTACTCCTATTGTACCCTTTTTTCTGACAGTGTGGTGGTTACAGAGTTCAGACCTGCAGCCTGTTTGTTGATGGAAACAGGTGTGAATCTATCAGCCTCACTTTGCTCACTCTTCATTGGCTGCCTGATGTCTTTTGTTTGAGATTTAAGGTATTGATGGTTTGTAAATGTTTAAATCTACGGGTCCATCTTGTTTAACTGAACTCTTGCAGCCGACACCCAGCAGACCCCTGAGGTCAGCTGACCAGCTTGTGTTGGTGGTCCCTAAAGGTTGAGGACCAGAACTGTGACTGTGGATCAGTTCAAGTTCAGACTGAAAACATCTATTTTCTCTGGTCTTTAACTCTAGTTAACAGGAATAATTTGTAATAAATTTGATTTGAGTTTTGAGGAAACAAACTTAAACTAAGAATGTTTTAGTTTCTTCTTTAAAGGAATATTTCTGGTGTTTTACTGTCAGTTTTATTATTGTTTGATCTTATTTAACTAATTTCAGTTTATTATTTGATGGACGTGTTTCCTGACTGATTTCTAAGTTTCTCTTGTTCTTTAGAAAGTTTTGGTTCTTCAGAGTTTTTGATGATGTCATCAGCAGCTTTGAAACATTCTTCCAGAGTCCTCTTGTGTATTTTATCTATAAAGATTTCTTTCAGCTCGTCTGTTACGGCTTCTTTTAAAACATGTTCTATCACTTTTTCTCTTTCTTTTAAAATCCGTTGATAATAAACGACTTTTCTGTCACAACACCTGCTACACAAACCGCTGCACCATCTGCTACACCTGACTGCTCGGCAGTTCTCACACTTGCCTTCACGGCACTTCTTACAAACCGTTTCGCAGCATTTCTTACTCCAGTTTTCCCTGTTCTTCTTACAGCACTTGACCCAGTCACACGACGTGAGCAGAGCTGTGAGACTCAGAACCACCAGGAGTATAATGAATCCAGTGATCTGAGAAGGAAACAGATGAACGTTTAATGAGGACAGTTCAATACTAATCAGGTTATATTAATCATGAACACAGCTGGTATTAATTATAAAACTCTCACCCTTGAATGAGTTTTCAGATTAGCAACCCTTGTTTTCTCCTCAGCTGTCATGCCGGTTTGGTTTTTGCAGCCTAACCTCAGCTCAGTCTTACAGCAAACAAACCAGTCCCCCTCGATTAACAAAGAGACCACCCACAGGAGGCCGATGAGAAGAGCTTTGAAAAAAGAGATGAGCAGAACTCCTAGAAACACACAGTCACAGCCGTCAGGTTGTGCTTTTGGTCCTGTAGTTTCTGCAGTCAGGGATTCTGCTTCTTGTTCTGGATCGGTCCTTGTTGGGTTCGATCCTTCTGGGTCTGTAGTTTCTGAACAACATGTTGAACATGTATAAAACCAGGCTCTCTGAAACTTCCTGTCTGTCCAGAGCATAAAGAAGAAGATGATCATACATGGCAGAGCCATGTAACTATTACAGTTATCAGTTTCTTCTTTGCAGCTGCAGCTCATGTTTCTGTCAAGTAAAATGTTGTAGGTGAAACTCCCAACGATGGTGAGGAAGATGCTGAGCTTCCTAAAGGGAAGAACCTTCAGGACGTCCTTCATGTTCAGCTGTCAGTGAGAGTCTGCTGAGATCTGAAGACCAGATCTGAGGACCAGATCTGAACCTGAACCTACATGACAGCAGGTTTTTCCAGCTGTGAAGCTGACGCCCCGCCCACCAGGAAAACGTTAGATGGAGCGATTAGTTCTCTGTTTAGTTTATGTTGCTTTTGTTTCTCACATATTAATTAAAACTGTAGATGTGGTGACATCATCAACTGAAATTATAACTCATCATATCTCAGAAACTAAAGCAGCACAAACTAAATCTGAACAGCACAAAGGAGCACGAACCGCTCCGTCTATTTGCTGGAATCTTTCCTGTTAGTGGGGTGTGGGGTTTTTCCTGGTTTGAATCAAGGAGCTGACATCATATTAAACTACAAACCTTAGTTTGGTTTGGTGTTAGTCTCTGTTTACAAACTGATTTATTACATTTGGAAATGATTAAACCTGAGTTTAAAGTAGAAGTCCAGTTGTTGTTTTTAACCTTTTTTTTTTTTAAACCTCAGATTATTATAACCTGTTATTTAGTGTTTCTGATCAATCCTTCACCTTCAGTGATTTCACCTGTGCTCCCTCACCTGTCTACAGTCTATAATCAGCTCCCTCCTCAGGTGCTGATCTTCTCTCTCCCTCAGTTTGTATTTAACCTTCATCATCACCTTCATGTCTGCTCGTTGTGTTGGTTTCCTTGTTCCTTTCATGAGCTCTTCTTACTCTTTGTTTAGTTTATCACCACTTTGGTTATTTGTTTCTAGTTTTATACCCTTTTTAGTAAGAATTTACAGTAAGGAACACAAAATTTGTAACTTTTCAGTAACTAACTAGTTAGTTCTGAGTGTGCACCATGTGAGGAACAGATGCAGCCATCTGTTAAATAAAGGGTTAATCCAGCTGTTAGTGATGCAGAGCCCCTCTGTGCTCAGGACCAGACTGACTCTTCCCAGTGAAGGCTCGGTTATAGTCGGGCTCACGTGCACAGGGCTCACGTGCACAGGGCTCACGTGCACGCTCACCAGTGTTGGTGTTTATGTTACAGATTGCTCCAAAAGAACACGTGGCAGTACACTTTATAACTTGTGCAAATGTTATAAATGTGAGAGCAAAACCATGAAGAACGAACTGTTTGAGTCTTTGAGTTGGGACAGACAGTACTCTGTGAGGGGCCGTGATGAGGTTCATGAGGACCCAGACCCTGAACTGAGACACAGACTGAGGGTTTTACTGCTAGTAACGGCTACTGAAGCTAGTGAGAGGAAAATATTAGAATTAAAATGTTCAAGCAGTTGTGTTGTTAATACTTTTATCATTTGTATAAACATGTTTTTAAATATTATTATTAAATATGAACCTACAGCAGGTCCATTAGTTCTTCAAATATTGTCTTTAAGTTAATTATATTGTTTTGTGACTTTAATAACGAAATATTGATATTTTTCTCATTTCAATCTAATTTAGCTTCTGTTTAGCATCATCACGGTTGCTAGGCAACCAGACTTATGCCAGGTAAGGGTGGGAATAAAGCCAAAGACCAGACCGTCCAAATCCACAGAGACTTTCTTCTGGTCTTCATGATAGTTCAGAAGAATGCTCAGAAGGCAGGGCTGACACTTAGAGGTAATATTATCAGTTCCTGAAGTGTCACAGGTGAGCAGCTGGTGGAAACAGACAGACAAGTTATAGAAAAGGTAAGTGATTTATTTACAGGTGAGACGTAGATCCCAGATCTGGAGGAGAAGCAGGTGAGTAATGGTCTCACAGGGTCCAGACAGGTGTTCATCAGAGAGGAGGTAAGTTTACAGGAGGGCTGGCAGACGGACCGGAGGACCAGGCAGGTGGGTTTCCTGTCAGCAGGTTCCAGGTGAGTTGAGCTTCTCAGCAGGGTTCTACAAGGACCAAGCAGGTTTTACTGAACAGAGGCAGAAATTACTGAACAACATGAAACCTTTGAGCTGCTAGTTTACTGTTCACCATGAGGTGTGTGACGCTCCGTACCATCAGGAGTTCTCCTCCCCACCTGCTGTCAATCATGTCAATAAATGATGTTTTATTTAAGCTGCCTGTGTGATTGTTAAACAGTGACAGGTCTCAGTCTCTGTAATCCTCTCTGTTCCCACCAGCCTTGTGTTTTTAGTTCAGTTCCTCCTGCCTGTCTGCATTCTGGTTTCATCATCTATAACTGACTTTTTCTGGTCAGATAAGAATCAGGAAATGTTTTCTTGATGAAATCTCACTTATCTTCTTGTCTCTCTTTCAATCTTTTCTTTGACTTTTCTCCTTTTTCTTCTCTTGGTGATAAAAAGTCACAGATGATGAAGAAACTAATATTTATGTTTTCTACTGAAGTGGCAAAAAAGAATCATAAAATGATCAGTTTTCTGTTGAATAAAACACAAGAACTCTTCACAGATCAACTCATACACAGGTAGGTCAGGTGACTGCAGGTATAACTACCAGGTGATCCACAGATTATGATGTCACCAGGTGACTCTGAACCTGTCCAATCACTAAACAGATGTTCAGAACAGATAAATGTGTGGATGTGCCAAAACTTTCTCCAGCTTGACAGGAACAGAGAGACCAGGTGGATCCAGAACACAGGCAGGTGAGGAAGATTCAAAATGGTAAAAATCATTTATTAACTCCAAAATCCAAAGCGTGGTGGCAAAATACAAAAATACAAAATACAAACAAAACGACCAAAGACCAGAAGGAGGTGAAACACGAGAGTAATCTGGAACAAACTCCCAGATAATTATAAAACAGATTAAACTCTGAGTTCCTTTAAATCAAGAATGAAAACCTGTTTAGAGTTGTTTATGAAACATTATAAATAAACATTAATCAACATGTTGGTTTGTAACGACTCCTGACAAACTGTAATGATTCACCTGTTAACTGTTCTGTGACTTTGTATTTTTGTGTTCAATGATGTAAAGAACTTGTTGCTGAAACGTGATTTACAAATAAACTTGATTGATTGATTGATTGATTGGTTGATTGATTGATTGATTGATTGATAACCTGCTTTATTTACAAGTGAAGTGGTTTGCAGGGTCTCAGAGGGTCTGTAAAGAGGTGATGATGATGTTACACAGTATGAAGTTCATGTTGGAGAAGTCTGACTTCATCCTCTGTCAGGAGAACTACAGTGGAGATCAGGACTGTGGGTTGGTTGAGTTTGGTCACATGATACATTTGACATGTGGTCACAAAATAATACACTTTACTGCCAAAAGTATTTGTTCATCCATCCAAATGACCGGTTTGCTCCGGTTCATAAAGACATGGATGGACCTGACTGACCTGCACAGAGTCCTGGTCTCAACCTGACAGAACACCTTTAGGATGAATTATTGTTTATTCAGCACAACAAAAGTTCTTTGTTTTTAATAGTTTGTATTTGTTTCAGCTAAAAACTCCTGAAAGTATTTATTACATGTTATATTATTTATTGAACCACGTCTCCATGATCCCTGCAGGCTCCATGTTGACCTCTGACCTGCCTCAGCTGAGACCTGTGGATGAGGACCAGATCCACTCAGACCACCAATTATCACTGAGTAAAACTCCCTTATTTTACTTTTAATAATGTTTCTGCATTATTTATTTCACATTTAATCAGTCGTATTTTTCAGTGTTTATAAGAGGACTGTTGGGATCCGTGTCCTGTGTTCTGTCTCCCTCTGGTGGTCACTTTGTGTTATCACTGCTCATCACACCTCAGTCTATTTTTCTGTTAAATTGGGATCATAAGTTTTGTTCAAAATAAAGTTTTTGAAACTGAAAATTATTTTGAAACTGAAAAAAAAGATTTGAAACTGAAAAAAAAGATTTGAAACTGAAAAAGTTTCAAACATCTTGTCTTTTCAGTTTCAAACTTGTGGCCCTGTTTTGGTGTGGAGGCAGGTGTTTCTAGTTTATTTTAACAAACATTATTTCCTGTAGTTAATTAGAACAAATATTACAAATAATTTGGGCAAAACTCTTCATCCTCCTCACCTCCTGATGGTCGGTTCTATCAAAACCTCTGTGACTTGGTGACTGTAGAGACTAAATGAGCTGATAGTTGTAAAAAATATAGATTTCAGTGGAGCAGGGGGTAGGATTCTCTCTGCAACCAGAAGGTTGCTGGTTCAAATCCTTGCTTAAGTTTCTACTGACATTGTGTCCTTGAGCAAGACACTTAACCCAACCTGTGTCTGCTGTTTACAGCCTGGAGCAGACTTTACAGAGAGAAGCAACAATATAACTTCACAGAGTCTATAAATCATGTTCAATTCAAACTGAGAGGAGAGAAGCAGAGGTTCTAATTAGACCCTCAGAACCATCAAGATGACTCAGTTCAGCTGTGAGGGGGCTTCAGAGAGGGGAGGGAGGGGGGCACTGATTGGGACAGACTCTAACTCACACTCTTTACTTATTTGCAGTTCAGTGGGTTTATGTTTATAAACACATGTTTACTGTAAGTCAGTAAACAAAGAACACGTCTGTTTAAGTTAACGTTGTTTCTGGACTCAGACAGTAAATCAGAAACTGAACTGTTCTGATCAGATTTAACTCAACATTTTCCTCCTGTTCAGAGGAAATAAAGTGTTTTCTAACATTTTCATTGGTTGTTTGTGTTTGTTTTATTATCTCTTGGGTTTTATTTTTACCTTACTGTTGGCCAATAGTTGTTCTTTTAAATGACAGATAAATTTAATTTGATTTAGTTCTTTCCTGGACTTTAAAAGTTCTGCAGGAAGTATTTTATTTGTGTAAAACTTTTTTATTTCTTCTAAATGTTTAATCTTCTTTCTTTTAAACAGCTAACTTATAAAACTCAGAGAACCTGTACTGTTGCTGTAGTTTCTATAAAGGCTCATATTGACAGATGGTTTAAAACCAGTTGATACCTGAACTTTAGGTATTCAGTCTGATTTGAATCTGTTACTTCCTGTCAGGTTTGGACTTGTCTCTTTCTGTATTTAACCAGAGTAAGTCCACTGAAACAACAGATCTTTTCAGGTCTTCCTGAGCCTGAAGGCAGCATAATGTCCTGGTTTTGGTTTGTGGGGGGAAACCTGGTAAAAACTCTCAAACAGGAGAAGATGGAAACTCCACACAGAAAGACCCGGGTCCAAACCCAGGATCTTCCTGTGTTTTGGTTTCTTTGTCTTGTTCCAGCTCTTTGTTAGATTATCCCTGATGGTTTCTGTGCTGATCCTCAGTCTTATGTTTTCTTGTCATCCTGGTCTTCCTCACCTGTAGAACTTGTCCTCAGCCTCCTGCTCAGGTCCTCCATGACTCCTCCGGTCTCCTGTCAACACTTCCTCCTCCATCATTGTTTGTCTTCAGCTGTCAGGTGGGCTTTTTGTTTTTGTTTAAAGAAATGTTTTTATTTACCTGCATTCTGGGCTCAACCCCTCTGCAACCATGAGGCACCAGAGTGAACCACTGAACCACAGTGCTGCAAGAACACAGGGAGACAAATCAAATCATTGTTGGTTTTATTCTCAGGAGTTCATGGAAAGATTGAGATTGTTTATGCAGCTATTTTAATGAAAGGTTTTTAGTTTTAGTGCTGATGAACTAATAAACTCATTAAAATAAGAACATGTTTCATCTCAGACTGAAACTATAAGGTCACATTTAGCTGCTCAGTTAGACTAATTATCAATATTTATTAAATTAAAAGCTTAAATAAAATGTAGAAACAAGGAGTGAAAAGGTTTATTGTTGCTGCTGCACAGAAATTAAACAACTTTTTATTTGTTTCACTTTTCTCTGTGAATTTCTGTTTGAAACATTAAAAATGTTAAAAACTTTTATTTAACTGTCTTCAGATAAATGTTGGTGTAAAACACAAAGATCACATTAATTTCATATTTTACTGCCATCAAACTCAAAATGTCCCTGTTTTTCATAAAAACATGTTGAAGTGTGAGTCAGATAAGCAGGTTAACTGTCAGACTTGACAGTTAACACCACTTATCTCATTTCTGAATCTCTGCAGATATTTAAGCCCACCGCAGAGCTCTCAGGGTCAGAGTAACCATGGGGCTCTGAGACCACGTCAGACCTGTGGACCCCCACCTGAGTGTGAGTCTCAGTTAGAATGTAAAGAGAAACTAAAAGAAAAGAACAGGTTTAGACATGAAATAGAAAATGAAGAGAGGATGAAGATTCAGTTACTCAGACCAGGAAGAGCTGTTATTGACTGATGCTGCTATCAAAGGTCTTAAACCCCCCCAGGTTGGGGTTAGTTTGGAAACTACTATCCTAAACTATTTCAATATTAGAGAGGACACATGTGTTTATTAGAAACAGCTCAGTTTACCAGCAGGTAACCCTCACTAGTTCTTTAAAGATCAGTGATGACACAAGAAAACCTCAGAACCACAGAAACAGACAAGAGTCATGAATTATGATTTTATCATCATGTGACAAAATCCATGAGCGGGGGCCTCATAAGTGGGCCCATTGCTCTCCCCAAGAGACGCTGGTCTTTATTCAAACCTTCGCGTCCCTCAGATGAAGGACACCAGGTTAGAAACACTCAGTGTTCTGAGCTTCTCAGGATCCATAAAGAGGTCTCTAAGAATTATTTTCCTATGACTACTCAGAGCCAGACAGTGGCCTAAGTAGTGCAGAGAGGTCTGTAGTTCAATACCAC
>JARVJO010030572.1:0-12180 GCA_031762555.1 Cynodonichthys magdalenae | reverse complement strand
GGAAGTCTGGGTCTCTCTGCTTAGGCTGCTGCCCCCGCGACCCGACCCCGGATAAGAGGAAGAAAACGGACGGACGGTTTCAGCTCATGTAATCATTTAATACCATTTATTTTTTAATATTTGATCATTTATTAAATGACATTCATCACAGAGCGGTTCAGTCACAGTATGGTTCTAAATATGAACATGCTTAAAAACCTTGTTATTCCTATAAAATTGTGAAGAATGAAAGTGGATATTTATGATAAATTACAAAAACATTTGAAACGCACTCACATGAACATAACAAGCTTTTTATTTCTGTACAGGGGTTTAGGGGATAAATGTCAAACGGAGACTTGTGTTTGCTTTAATATGGAGTCTGTTAGAGTTAATACTGTTTAATTAAAAGAACTCAAACAGTGAATCTCACAGAAAGACTCACTGCCTGTACGCCCCGTGGTGTGCTCCCGCTGCAGCGGTCCCTCATGAGGAGAGAGGCGTTTGGTCACGCGCGCAAAGTTTGACGTATCTGTTCGATAACAACGCTCTAAACACATAAATATTAAATATAAAGTTAGGTTTTAGAGATCAAAGTCTCTGGTAGCTCAGGAGGGAAGTGCGGGAGGAGAGGTCTACTCACTCAGGACTGGTCACTGCTGCACCTGCCCTGCCCTGCTCTGATTGGATAAAATGGCTCTGGGGTTCATTTAATTTGTTGGACCTGCCACCCTTCTCGAACGACTGGTCGCACCAGTGCCACTGGAAATTTTTTTCTAGTCGCACTATTAAAAAATCTGGTCGGATTTAAGAAAAATTAGACGCACTCTAGAGCCCTGCTTACTTTTGTTGTACATGATGGCAAATCAAACTCAATTTTCAAAATCGGTTAACTCATTTTATTTTTGTTAAAAACTAATGACAAATGTTTAATGCCACGAGATTCAAATTTAAGGCTTTTAAATGTAATTTAAGGTCTTAAACTTTGCTAATTCCATTTAATGACTTAATGCTTTTTAATGCCTCACAGATGAACTTTCTTCTGTTGATCCTTGTTCTAATCCTCACTTTGGAGCGAGTCTAAAGAGACACGGAGTTATTTCAGTGCAACAATTTATTTTATGTTAGACAAAGAAAATGTTATATTTCCATCCTGTCATGGATCAGTCAGCAGCAGCTTTGATTCCCTGCAGAGTGTGATTATCTCCTGACTGCTTTAGGATGGGGGAGGGGTCCTCGGTGGGCCCTGCAGCTTGTTAAAAAGAGAAAGAATAAAATGTACTTTCACTTTTAGACTCTCCTAAAGTCTCCAATAACACCAGAAATAGTCTCCAGATTTGTTGTTAGCTGCTTATTAAAAACAAAAACAAAAGTTCCTGGAGTCAGTGTTCTGAATCTTCACTAAATGTGACAAAGTCACTCGGTGGGCACCACTTCGGGTCCTCTGCTACAGCAACAGTTCAGCTCACCCAGTGTCAATCACAAAAACATTTAGCACCATATGATTACGTGTTGATAATCTGAAGCTTACTGAACAGTAATCATGTTCACAGAGTTATTTACAGTCCAAACCGACGAGTTACGCAACAAACACTGTCTGTGCTGAAGCATCTCGGTTCCATCCAAGGCTCCGGGCTGCAGGACCATAAGCTGATTAAATAAGAACAAGGCCCACAGGCTGCAGAGCAGGCAAGGACAGGAGATGATAAGACTGGCATCCCAGTCTGTCTGGATGTTCAACATGACACAGTAAAAACTCTTGGCCTTTTACCTCACGCTTCCTGGGAACAGCTGAGTCATCATTGTCCTCCAAATCCTCCTCGTCAGCTGGGTTTATGTTTGTAACTTCAGACAAGTCAGGCTCCATGAACTCTGGTGTGGAGCGGCGACCGTAACGTTTAGTCCCCTTCACAAACTTTGGTTGGATCTCAGAGGACTCTGAAGATAAAAAACAAAGAGAAAACTACTATTACTATTATTATTATTATTATTATTATTATACTATTATTACTACTACTATTATTATTATTAGCTGCAGAAAGGTGAAGGCAGATGATAATGTTTCTTGCCCAAGGTTTTAGTTTTGGCCATAACTTTAGTGAAACTAGCAGAAAGTAATCATTGGACGTACATCAACAATTCTGGTTCAAATAAAGAACTAAATCTACTTTTTTTTTTTTTAAATCAGAGACACACAAACTGAAGCTCATCTATTCTATTTTCTTTTAAATGTTACAAGCTAGTTTTGCCTCTGGTTGTTGTAAAATAATGTCTGTTTGACTTTAAATTCATCAACTTGTTAAAGTCAATTATTTAACTAGCTGAAAAGTCTGGAAATCATTGGATGTTTGTTATTAATTATTGACTGATTTCATTTCAGGTTTATATAGTCAATTATAACAAACTTATTTAGTTATGAATTATATTAATTAACTGAAAAGAGATTAAAATAATTTGTGACATGGATCCAGTTGGGCTTGCTGTTAATCAAATAGTTGCTTTGTCTGCTGTTGCCTGTTTTGGACGTCATCTTAGCTTCTCTACAACATAGGGTTGGGCAAAACCACATTGTGCACAATTAATTATTAGCAAAACTGTCACTTTGCAATTAGTGCCACGTGATGATGACTTTTTTGTGTGTGACGCACCCTCTCTCTCTCACTATCAACTGTGCATGTGTGGTGGAACTGCAGAACGCGGCGCGGAGCTAACCGTAACTCTACAAACTTGTTTAATTGTTTGAAACACCACCATAAACCGGAGTATGATGAAAGCCAGAAGATGCAGACTGATGCCGCAATGTTGGCTACAATAAACTCTTCTCCAGCGAATGGTGGAAACAAATCTACTTTGCTGAGAATCTATGATGCACTCTGTCAATCTGTTGGAAGGAGATAACGTGGGGCGTGGCCGTCAAATAGAAGACGTTACTTTAACTGATGATTTGTAAGTATAATTTTAGAATACACTGATTTAAAGTCAAAAACATGCAAGTGCAGTTGTCATCTATTAACTGTTATTTTAATCATTATAAGTTAAATGCCACAATAAATCATGATTACATTTGTTTTGCCAATATTTCCCAACCCTGCTGTACTGTCACACTCTAGTTGTTTTATACAGCTCTATGTCCCTCTGATACCATAAACAACTGAATGACATCTAGTTAGGTAAAGAAACAAAAAATATATACACTCTCCCTGTTCTGCTTGATTTAGACATTTAAACCAGAACAAAATGATGGAATATTTTAATGCCTTTGACTTTAACTAGTAAACTTGTAATTGGTTCATGATTTGTGTTTTGTTTTGCATCACTGGGACAACAGAAAGCATTTTAAAAACACTCCCCTTTTTATTTTCTTCATTAAAACACAAAAGCTTCCATTTTACCTGGCTTTGGTGAGGCTTCCTGCTCAGCTTGAGGAGACTCGAGGGTTGATGACAGAACCAGTATAAGTGCATTCTTGAACTGGTCAAATTCAACCTGCCGCAGGAATTAAACACGTTAGATTGGATTCTAATCTTGACGATTCTCTGCAGAAAATGTAATCAATGTTCAACAGGTGAAGAAATGAAGGTTGATGTAAGTACATTTTATTTGTACAGCACCTTTTACAGATAAACATCACAAAGTGCTTCACAAGGAGCAGAGATAAAACAAATACAATAAAACATGTTAATATGACTAATGTGCTGCTTCTTAAAGAAGCCACCAGCCTCAGCCTCACGGAGACACGGGGGCAGGGCGTTCCACAATCTAGGAGCTCTAGCTTGAAAGGACAGGTCACCTTGAGTTTTAAATCTAGTTTTAGGAACCTTTAGAAGATTTTGGCAGAACGAAGATTACGGCCAGAAGAATAGGGAGTCAACATTTCTGTCATGTACTGAGGGGCCTGTCCCTTACAAGCTCTAAAAATCAAAACTAAAATTTTAAAATCAATTCGGAATTTGATGGAATTCCTTAGACTGCCTGTGATTCCCTGAGCGCTGATGGGAGAGTCTGTGTCCCTGGATGGGTGGAGGTGGGGTGGAGGGAGGTCACACTTCAACAATCAGCAGCTGCTAACCCTGAATATGCTGATTTTCTTTGTGCCTCCAAGCTGACGGCTGGCGCCAAAGAAGTTTCTTGTTCATTTCTTTTCACGCTGTTGTTGGACGTCATGGTCAGGCAATCAGTCCTGGCCTCTATGCCAACACTGACCCCGCCCACACACGCAACACAATGACCACCTGTCTGCAACACACTTCCATACAAACTCAACTTCACAGAAAAGTGTGCAGCAGTTTGAATAAATATGTTTCATCTTAGATCAAACTGAAACTAAAGTGGGATCCTGCTTTTCGTCTTGGTCATAAAGTTTTTGCCAGTGTTTCTGTCTGCATATGCATCTGTCTGTTATCAAAACATGTCAAAAACTATATACAAAACTATCAGAAAATATCATTAAATGTGCATCTACAGCTGATTAACTTTTAGAGTCAATCCAATTCAAGATGATGACGGTCAGCCAACCAACCCTACAAACACAAACCCTGACCTGAAACTTGGAGCAGTAGTAGCTCATTCATTCCCAACACATTCTGAGAAACTAAGATGTGTATAATTTAATTTTAAGTCATTTCTGTCTGATTGTTTGCAAAAAATCCCACAAACCACCAGGCAGATTTTTATGAAACGTTCAGGAAATAATCATTGGATGTACAACAACAACTAGCACCAAAGCTAACTTACCTTCAAAAACACAACTATGGTTTTAATAAAATACCTAATTCTACAGAATAAATCTGGTTTAATCTATGGAGTCTTTCACAACATATAGTCTCAGAGCTTCTCACAGAATAAGATCCTGGCTCAAAACTTTATCACTACCTGCTGGAGTCTAAACAGTTCGTCTGTTAGCTGAATATCTAGTGAACCACTGGACACAGTTTCACTAAACTAAGAATGTATCTACAACTGAATACATTTTTAGAGTCGATCCAATTCAAGGTTGTCACTAACGCTAACAGCCAACAAACAAATGATCACAACTCAGCTAATTATAGATACTGAGAAAATATTTGGTGGTAGTAGCTGAGAGTTATCCTCAACCAGGCTTTTTAGGTAGGATTCTGGAGGAGGGAGTCGACACTACTACCCCCCCTCCCCCTCCATTACAGTACTGTATGAAATTGCAATTTGGGTCTTTAGTTTGAGTTATTTCCACATAAAGAATAAAATGCATTAGGGAATACTCATTAAGCAAGTTGTCAGGGTGGTAGATGTAGAGTTGAACAACAATGAGGTAGGGTTGGGCGATAAATTGATTTAATAGATTAATTCGAATTTGCCATCTATAAAGATTTAATTTGGGGAAAATATGGATTTTTTCCCACCGGTGCACTCTTTGGGGCTTCTGTAGTTCAGAGGTCACCCCACCTGTCCCTCAAGACGCTTGGTACACGACATGACAACATGGCAGATAGCAAAGAGGATCTAGTTCCCAAAAAAGGCACCGTTTCTTCAGTTATCTGGAACTGGTTAGGTTTTGCAACCTCGGACTTGGAGCAACAAACACCTCACTGCAAAGTCTGTTGGAAGGCTCTTGCCATAAAAAGCAGGAGTACAACAAATTTATTTCAACACCTGAAACAGAGGCACTCTGTTAAGTGGGAAACAAAATCGATTAAAATCAAAAATCAAATTTGGGGTGAAAAAAATCGGAGATTTGTTTTTTTGGGCCATATCGCCCAGCCCTACGATGAGGGGAAATAAATGTTCTCCTCAAAAAGACAGCAAGCAAAGATAGAAAAATAAAAGATAGACCAGAAGAAAATGAAAAGAAAAAACTAAATAAACAAATCACAAATGGTACAATCATCAAAGGTTCTGACTCGGAGTCAACCAGCAGCCAATAGATAATCTTACCCTGGTACTGAGGTGGTCCTGATTCTGCAGCAGCCTGTGGAGTAGAGCTGGTGTGGCATCATCCAGGTGCAGAGACTGACAGAGGTCTGAGAGTTCCTCTGAGCTCAGAGAGCCACAGCCGCTGGTGTCAAAACTGTAAAAGACTTCCTTCAGGCGCTCCTCGTACTGGTCCTGTTCACCGTCACCCATCCCACAGGACGGCACCAAGCCCTGAGAGCAATCATCCAAACTTTAGGTCCGATCAAAGACGTTTACAGACTGAAACGTTCAACCTCTGCACTGGATTACACTCACAAAGCAGAATGGAATCATCTACCTCAGCAGCTAACAGCACTTTGATCTGAGAGTGCAGCTCAGCCTTCAACTCACGGCTCAAGTCTCATTAGTGGGGGAAGCTTTCGTTAATCCAGTTACAGTGACGAGACATTCAGGTAAACGTTGCTCAGGAACTGAGCTTTAAACACACTGTTCCAGCTTTATGTGAAGTGATGCTTTCACTCAGATAGATAAATATGGCAGTGATTAACCCATACTTTATTCACAACGGAACATAGTAAACTTATCCAAAGTTAATCAAATAATTGTACAATTTATTGGAAAAAAATGTTTATATTAAATTTAAAAACCTCAAAAACACTGGTTCAGGGACAACAAAAGGATGTAAAAGTCAGTGGTTTGAATCAGAAACAGCTGGAGGAGCATTTTGTACCTAATTAGGGTAATCTGCAGCAGATTAGTAAAAGAGCTGGGTTTAAAGG
Source organism: Cynodonichthys magdalenae (assembly GCA_031762555.1). Taxonomy (NCBI): domain Eukaryota; kingdom Metazoa; phylum Chordata; class Actinopteri; order Cyprinodontiformes; family Rivulidae; genus Cynodonichthys; species Cynodonichthys magdalenae. The sequence continues at coordinate 5,533 of JARVJO010030572.1, read as the reverse complement.
AGGATGTTAGGGAGGCTGAATCTCTGAACAAAAAGATGGGTAATGGTTAAAAAAAATGTAAAGTCTGATCAACATGACATCAATTAGACAACAGTTCATGTAAATCACACCAAGCCTCTGACAGGACAATGGAAACAAACATGTCTGGAAACAGAGAACAAGACAGCTGAGATTTAACGAGAGCCTAAATATACATTTTTGTTAAAGTTGAAAAGTAAGGGCCAAAATGTGTTTCTACAAGAAGCAAACATGCTGCCTGATCCTCAGCTTTTCCAGCTGCTCTTAAGTAGATCATTACGCTCTCAGCCAGGTGCCCCCCCCCTGTGGGACCCCATTCACCACAGTAAAAAACTGCCTCTTGACTAAAACCCATCTGTACCATGTGGACGTCTGAAGGGCTTAATGCAGTGAATGGCTGAGTTGTTCTGCATGATACAACCCTAATTACCAAAAGATGGGACATTGTGTAAAACATAAAAAAATTCATTAATATAAAAATCTAATTAGCCTACATTTTATTCACAATGGACAGCAGTAAATATGGTTAAAGACATTGTATAAGGTCATTTTAAATTGGACGGCAGCAGCACATTAAAACGTTGATGCAGGAGCAACAAGAGACTGTAAATAAGTGGGTCCGAATCAGAAACAGCTGGAGGAGCATTTTGTTATAATCTGGTTAATTATCAACAGGTCAGTCAGAGCACTGGGTGTGTTACAGGCTGAATCTGTCAGCTCACCTGTCTGACAAAAACTGGGCCTAAAAATATTGAAAACAATTTCAGAATTAAGTTCAGATCTCCATCATCTCCAGTTCTTAATCTCATTAACAGATTATTAGAATCGGTATTAATCTCCGAGCTGCCATGCACCGGCGCCACCGGACCCTCTGACCACCATCGGCAGGCAAGGTGGGTGAAGTGTCTTGCCCAAGGACACAACAACTGGAATGGAGGATTGAACCGGCAACATTTACAAGAGGACTTTCCAAACCACTCTGCCACAGCCGCCCCAAAACTTCTTTTTTAATGATTCAATGTTTTACAAGCAAAGACTGCTGTTTTTTTTTTGTTTTTTTAAAAAGACTAGTAAGAGATTTATTCATGTATAATATGATCATCATTTTTTGATGCCCCCCCTCCAAAACACACACACCTTATGGGTGATTTTTAGGGTTAAATTTCTAGTATTATACAATAAATACAGTACTTTTAATTACTTTGCAAAAGCATTTAATGCTTTGCCTAACCACAGCAATTTGGTTTACATATTTGTGAAAGTGAAATAACAGTTTTTACATTTTGATTTCATTGGTTAAAATTACTTTTCAGTCACTTTTGGTTAATAATTATACCTTTTGTTTCTTATAGTTTACTGTTAAAATGTATTTATTTTTCTTGTATTTGTTAGACGATGTTAGTTGTTTGTTTTACATGTTAAAAATTGAATAAGGAACACTTTGAAAGGAATATCACTGTGACAGTGTCAAATATCCAGCAGTGAGCGTCATCTTTAAAGAATAAAACTAAAAGTTTTACCATATCAGCTGTAAAGACTGATGTAAATAAAACCTGTGGGATCATTCCCAGCATCAGACTGAAACAGTAAGCATACAGAAATTGATTTTATTAAATTAACTTAACAATGTGATTAATTTCTGCATCACTTACTGTTTCAGTCTGATGCTGGGAATGATCCCTCAGGTTTTATTTACATCAGTCTTTACAGCTGATTTTTCAATAACTAAAATTTCCTTGTTCTCTCAACTTATTTATTTCAGAAAAGTAAAGCTAAAGTTCTGGGAACCATCACTAACTGTACATTAGTAAAACCAGTCGGTTAAAAGATGAACAAAATTCTGTTTAGAACATTTACACAGATTCTGAATGATCAAAACAAGGTGACCTGCAAAAATAAGTCAAGTCAATCTGAGAAAATTTAAAATTAGAAATAAAGATTTACTTTTAAACTAAAAAGTTGAAAGCAGATGAAGGTTTCTGTTTTTTATTACAGAAAGTGTAGCAATTTACTAAACTATCCAACAAACAGACATAACTGTGAAAACGCTGACTCAGCATTCACAGAATTCTTTAGTTGTTTTTTTCTGTATGCTTTAGCAATCAAACACTTCTGCATACTTTGTGCTTTCTTTAACCATATTTCAAAACCTTTAGATGTGTCATGTGACTTTTGTTACCCTTCTGCTTAACTTTTAAATAACCTTTGGCTTCTTTTAGCTGTTAATACATTAGTTAAGCATCTGTGTCTCCTAGCTTTCAGCTATCATTTTGCTATGTTTTCACAAATTTTAATCACCTTTTGTTGCTACTTTAGCTTTCACCTGATGTTTTGCTATCTGTAGCTGGTCCTTAGTTAATTTTAAAACCTGTTACCAGTTTTAGCTTTTAGATAACTTTTTTTGCTACTTTTATTAAGCTTTTACTGCATTTAGCTATTCTGTTTCTCTTGTTAGCCTTTAGCTCTTCAGCTTCTTTTTTGTAACTCAGTTTCAGCTTCAAGTCTTTCATGCTGTATTTTTGTAGTTTTTACAGTAACTTGTATTATTTGAAAGTGGAAACCTGTTTATTTAAATATTTAAAAGAGAGCAGAAAATATATTTCTCAAGAGTTTATTTTTTTTCTCAACATTATTGGTTTTCATTTCAGTTTGTAACAAACTAGTGCTTGCTATGCAGTTTCTGTATACATTTATTTATTTATGTTTGGTTTTTTTTTACTCCTAAAGTAGGTTCTGACAAACTGTTTATTAAACGAAGGAGCAGAAATGGTTCTGACGACAGTTTCAGAAACAGGAAAGTGATGATGGGCTATGATGAGCTAAACGGGCTAAATCACAAACAGTGGGAGAATTAGTAGAAACATTTTACTGACTTATTTTAAAAACAACTTTAAGTCAATCTTTCATAACACTTATGGAGAGAGCTGAAACAATAATAATAATTTTAAAAACTCACCAAAGTTTAAGAAACTTTGCCGGTAGTGGAGCTGTCTTCTCCGACTGAATTTAGGGAAACCAAAGTTTACAGCATGTTCCTGAAAGCAGCACCAAGTGTTAAACTATAGGCTCGGTCCGGACCAGCGGATCTAGACCCGCTAAAGGGAGTTTTCTGACCCCTAAACTGTATTAAGAGCTATTATGGGTCTCCTGCTCCGTTGTATGTGCCTCACTCCAGACCTCGGCTGAACATTCATCCTACTGGTTTGTAGCGGATTTTGAAAAGCGGTCTTCAGAGGAAGAGGCGGTGACTGATCAGAACCCCACCCAGAACCCCTTCACCACCCCGTGGACCGAAGCAGAACTGCAGAACTAAAGTCAACTGGCTGTCGTTAGACAGTTTTCTGCTGAAGCGGAACAAAATATTCAGAACTTGACTCATAAAAGTTTGCTGCAGGATCTATCCTTCCCTCTACCAAACCAGCGGGTCCGCTCCTTTTCAGACAGCCGGCTGACAACCCGGCGAGTCATAAATCAGAACCAACCTATACAAGATGTATTGATTTTTGTTGTTACAAAATCTTATCTTATCTGTTCCCCCCACCCCCCACCCCCCCCCCCTTATTTATTTATTTATTTATTGTTTAATTTTTTAATTTATTTATTTATTACCAAAAAATGTATTCAAGCAATAGTAATTTACAAAAAACAAAACCAAACAAAAACATAAATTCTAACAACAATTTGTATGGATTCACATTGTGCTGTTACATATTTTTTCAAAAACCTAACTTTTATCATTCTCTTAAACATGTACATTGATCTGGCATTTTTGACATTACTCTCCAGACCATTCTACAATCCTATTCCCTGGATTAAAGTAGATCGCTCCTTCAAACTGGTATGAAACCAAGGCTTCACAAACATCTCTATCCCCTTAAGAAAATAACAGCTCTCTTAGCAAAATTTACTTGTATGTTAGAAGTTAATATGTTTTCGTGAGCCTCATACATAAACAGTAAAACATTAACCAAATCATAGAATTTCAATATTTTCAGTTGATAAAATAATGTATTTGATGGATGGCTGTAATCTTTTGTAAAGGTAATTCTTACAGTACTTTTCTGTAAAACAAAAATGGGATTTGTAATTGTTTTGCATGCTTTACCTCAGACTTCAATACAACAAATCAAGTATAGAACAATTACTGCTGTATGCACCATACATAGCTTTATCATTGAATATCTACCTTACTTTGTACAGAACTCAAATAGATTTAGCTATTTTTGTTCTTAAATTATCTATGTGAGGTTTCAATGTCAGCTTTTCATCAATGATGACACCCAAAAACTTCACCTCACTGACTCGACAAATCTCAACATCAACTTTAAATGGAACATCAACAGTTCTCTTTTAACTACTAAATATCATGTAGTTAGTTTTATCCAAATTTAATGAGAATATATTAAGTTGAAACCAATTTAGTATTTTTACAAATTCTGTCTGCATTATCATCATCATTCTATAGCTTTACCCAAACAAATAAATGTAGTATCATCTGCAAATAGAACACATTAAAAAAAAAACCTGAAACATTTACAGAGTCATTCACGTATAAAATAAATAACTTTGGTCCGAGTACAGAACCTTGAGAAACTCTACATGTAATGTTACACAGTTCTGATCTTACATCGTTTATTTGTACAAACTGTTTCCTATCCTTCAAATAGTTAGATACCCACTATAATGTCGGTCCTCTAATACCATATTTATTCAACTTTTCAATACTGTGGTCAATAGTGTTGAATGCAATCAACAAAAATACTAATACAATAAAGTTTTAATCAACAGCAGTTGTTATTTGTTCTATTAATTCCATGAGAGTCACGGATGTAGAATTATTTGCTCTAAACCTCTTTTGACTGCTACTTAATACATTTTGTTTATCGATAAATTGATCTAATCTGGTCACAAATAATTTCTCTAAAATTTTTGAAAACTGTTAAACACACATTTCTCACCATTCTTCAAAAAAGGAATAACCTTTGCTATTTTCATATACTCTGAAAATACCCCTGTTGAAAATGATAAATTACATATATACTATTCCTTCACAAATATCATGTCCATGTGCACCCAGTCTTTTGATCTTTTAAGATTAGATTAAGATTTTTTACAGTAGTCAATATGTATTACTTCTTCATCAGTTCCATCAAGAAAAATAGTGTTGGTACAACCCATAACTGTATGACTGACATTATTATCTATGTTGGTATTTTAGCTGCGAAACTTGGGCCAACATTCACAAAACAATGATTAAATCCAGTTACGATTTCATTCTGATCATGGATTTCATTGTCATCCTTTACAAAGTACTCTGGAATACCTGATTTTAATATCATTTTTCAGAGCACTATTCATTACTCACCATGTTGCTCTCATATCACCATTGCTTTTGTTTAATATTAACTATTAGACAAAAGTAAAAGTGATATGAAGGAAACATGGAGAATAATGAATGGTGTTTTGAAAAATAAGGTAAAACCACGTGTTTCACAATACTTTGTTAAAGATGACA
>JARVJO010030571.1:0-12182 GCA_031762555.1 Cynodonichthys magdalenae | reverse complement strand
ACGGACCCTAACGCAAAGACCCCTATGTGGCGCGAACCCGGAAATGCCGCGGGAGCCGCGGGAGTCAATAAGTGACGTGAGGGGGTTACCCGACGAGTCAAAACTGGGACGCAAACGGTACCTGACCAAGCGTCAATATGTGACGAGTCGGGATGAGAATGTGTTAGTTGTACAGCTTAAACAAAGCAATTACGCATTGTGCAGCTGGATAAAGAATGGTGTTTTCCTTTTGTTAAATATATAATAAATCACCAGCTTTAGATACAATATTATATTGCTTTGTTTGGATGGTGATACATTATTTCTCAATATCACAAAGTCTGTCATGATTCACTTTCAATTCAGTTCATAGGTCTGTAAATGAAATGAAGCAATATCATATGCCCATCTAACACTGTGTTGTGGCACATCGGTCATTTGATGACTATAAGGATTGATTTTGTTTTGCCTTGATGTGGTTGACTCATTGATCATTTAATCAATATGAATTGATGTATTGCTATACCCCTATAGCATAGTGTGCCATACTGTTTGTAGCAATATGTGAATGTAAAAAAGGCAACATGAAGAAATAAACCACTAAGATTTTGGAAAAGCACGTGAGACAACTCAGTCCTCTCTAGTTCAGATATACAGTAGTTTCTACTGTAGAGTTTAAAGGGGTCACAGAAAGTTGGACCTTATCTCACTAGTTTTTACAGTTTATTCATTTCATGATTTTTACTGACTTTTTCACAAACTGTTTAACTGACTGTTGATGCCACACACTAAGTTTTAATCTGTGTAAAACAAACTCTTCTCACTCCCACAACTCTTTCTTATATATAAACATATTAAACATCCAATCAGCATTTTTGTTTTCTTTCACAGTGTGTCTCTCACTGTTCTAGGACTTGGTTTTCTCCCAAGTCCACCCCAGGTTGCAGAGTACACACACAGGCTTCCATAGACTTTGCTTATATTTTAATAACAACAACAACAATAATAATATCACACCAGACTGTTTTTGACATTGCCAAAAATGTTGGCCACATAGAGTAGGAAGTACAGATTAGAAAGTGAGGAAAGAAAAAGAAAACATATACGCATCACCTAATATCATCATCGTAATATCTACAAATATTATCGCAAGATTTTCTTATATCGTGCAGCCCTAATAATAAAATAATAATGGATTGAGATTGAAAAATGTAAAATGCAATACAAGTTCAAAGTGTTACAAAATTAAAAGCATCGAAAAAAGCAAGAACTAAATGCAACACAATTAAATGTATGTTTAAACAATCTCTGGAAAGTCTCTGTCTGGGGTATCCTCAGGTGATTGGGGGATCCACAGAAGAGGTTTTGTTAGTCATGGTGCGCATTTTAACTCTAAATATTCTCTTCCAGCCTGGAATTGAAAAATCCATAGTCAAATCTACGACACAAATCCTTTAGAAACATAAGAAATTCATGAAACCACCAGAGTTTATGTCTGCCTTGGTAGCAGGGTGTGAGAAACAGGTGTGTGGTTACCATGGTGACCATGATGAACGACTGGCAGCAGCGTTAACTTTTTTTTTAAACTCTTAGTTCTTTTTCAAACTTCTCGTACAGTTTCTTTAATTGTTTTTTTTTTCTCATTTTAAATTGTTGTAAAGTTATGTTGGAGGTTTGGGCCGTAGCTGATTTGACACATTTCTAAAATTCTTTAGAAATCTTCCAGTTTGGTATTAATCTGCATCATTACTGCATGAAGACAACAGGATGGATGAGTTCCCATCCCCCTTTTATTCTGCATGTGTCAGAAGTGACTCAGCGTGCAGATGGAGTGCATTCAGAGTATAGCAGGAATCACTCTAAACACTGCTGACATCTACTTTATTGTGTAATCGCAGTGCACCTGAATTCACAGCCAAGCTTTAGGTCTTTCACTGGTGCTGCAACACCGCCTGCATACAGAATGCTATTAATGCTGCGCTTGATACTGCAGACACTTTTTTAAAGCCAGATTTAAAAAAAAAAAAAGAATATGTAGACTTGAATTAGGGCTAAACATAAAATCTGATTATTGCACATAACCTTGAAAAAAAAAGCCTCATTTTGCGGTTTCTTGCTTCTCTTTCAACCAAAAACAGAACTATAACTTAAATTCATGGTTTCTTCCTGCTCCAGGCAGATAGCAGCACAGTTATTGTGGCATTTAAATGTACTTTGAAATTGGAATTTAAACAAGATCATTATTATAGTCATGTAATTAATAGGCCCTATTTGGTAGCAATAAAAATAATGAAGACATAAGAACCCAGTCTCGTCTCCTTTGTCTCCTGCGTCGGAGTCAGGTGAGGTGAATTATGGGTGCCGTAAAAATGATTAAACAGCTGAAGTCCTTTTGATGAGAGTAAAACATTAAAGATCACATGGTTTGGCAGCTAACCTTTTGATTCTTTTTCTCAGAATGAGCACACAGTGCAACAGGGTTTCATTGAAGCAGATAAGCTACTTTTCCCCAAAACCAAAAATAACTCAGGATCAGTTCTTCATCTGGGAAAAGCTGGTCAGTTTTACTCATCAGCTTGTCTTTTTTTAGCCTGTGTGTCAGTTTTTGCTGAAATCAAAACACAGGCCATTTTTTCCCCAAATTTTCTGACTCCAGTCCTGATATTCAAATAGTGTGTTTGTGTGAACATAAACACTAGTGAGATCCTGATGAGATCCAGATGTCTCTTCCTTGTTCTAGATCTCAGTGGAGAAGAGGTCAAACCCAAAGGAAACAAGTTCATTTTTTATGCGCTGCACCTGGATGAACATTCAATGAACATAAACTTATAAAGGAATAATGTGAAAACTTGTCTGTATTTTGGTGTCAGAGGCGCAGGAAGTGTTACAAACCAGCTGTGTCTTGTGATGTGATAGTGTTGTAGTGTCCTCACCTGCAGCAGAGATGGACTGTTGCGTTTTGCTGCAGCAGTGGACATACGAGCTGCGTGATTGACCTGAACAGAGTGACTCTAATCAACATCTGAAGCATTAATTGCCTCTGTCCTGCCTGAGTTATTACTTGTCACCATCAGGAGCGAGGCTGAGGAGCACTTTGTCTCAGACAGTAACCATAACTGTATCAAAATGAAAATTATTACTGATGCGTATTCTATGTAGATTTAACAAAAGCTGAAGTCTCTTTTACAAATAATGGCCTAGCATTCAAAGGATTGCATGTCACCGGCCGTCTTTTGTGCCAAAGTCTCAAACAGGTTGTTTCAGGTTGAGAAAGATGGAGTTATAGCTGCAGTCAAACTTTGTAAAGGATGTTATGCATGTTTAATGAGATTTTGTGTGATTCCACAGTAGAGGTGCAGTGCCATTCTGGTGGTATGACTGAATTAAAAAATGATAATAATAAATTAGAATGTTTGGACACTGCTACCATATTGGACAGGTTTTTGACAGGGCTCCCGTATAAATGCAAAGAATTAAGGATTAAAGGTGTCATTTTTGCTCAACAAAACTTTTTTCTCTTTTTTTTTCCCTCTCAGTGTGTTGTTCATGTTTTTAAACTCATTTTGCACCAATTTTATTTAATATATTTTTTTTTTAGTTATTAGTAGATGTTGGATGTTGTCAAAGTAAACAAACAGTTACAGTAAAATAATTACACTATAAAGGTGGTTTGTTTTATCTAAAGTACATTTTAGGTCATTTTATTTCAACCTGTAATTTATTTCACTTTTATAAGTTCAGTTGTATGGAAGGCCAAAACTGACATAATTAGTAATAAAAGCAGAAATATATAAATGGACCAAGAAGTAAATAAGTACAACTGAAATGCACCAACTAAATTAAAAAGTGAAACCTTTACCACATGTTTTATTATTTAATTGACCTTCATATTTATTTTTCCAGCTTAGTTCCTGCAAATTATATATTTTAATAAATAATTTAAACAAAATCAAGGAGGAAAATCACCTGTGCCTTTGTTTTAATCTAAACTTTTAACTTTAGGCTAAACTGAGGAAGCACAAGCATGCACAGTAAATCTGCACATGCATCCTGCTCCTTCCTGTCTGTTGGCCAATAGGAAAGGAGGTGACCCAAGAAGGGCAGCCCACCTTATTTGCATAATGAGGCAGAAATGCATAAGGTCAAGTAAAAGCAGGAGAAAAATGTTTAAAAAAAACACATGGAAATAAAAAGTCTTGTGGAAAAAACCTTTAAGAGACACAAATACATCTGCAAGTAAAAAGAAAAACAAATTATTTTTAAAAACAGTCAAATGTAAATTATGTGGTCAAATATATAATTTGATGGAACTAAGCAGGAAAAGTAAATATAATGGTTTATTAAATTATAAAAGATTAGGTAAAGTTCTCTTTTTTAAATTATTTAGTGCATTTTAAGTGTATTTATATTATTTATTGGTCTGTTTATATATTTCTGCTTTTATTTCTAATTATGCCAGTTTCGGGCCTCCATACAGTTGTTCAAATAAGGTTGAGGTGGAAAATAAACTGCGATGGAGCTTGAAAACAAACTGTCTCTGCTGGTTGGAGATGTGGGGGCAGGTGTTGTGGTGCACAGAAGTTTTCTTACAAACTAAAGGGGGACCTATAGCAGAAATAGTTTGGGGCCACTGTCCTACTGTATGTGGCGCAAATTAAATTTAAAATTTTAGATTAATATTAGTAAATAATGACTGAGTTATAGCCCTGTTGTTGACTAAGTGTAATTAGTTGTGGTAGCCATTGAAACATGTTGACCCCCAAAGGTAAAGCTGTAAGTATACGTTCAGTGATTAGTATCTGAAAGTTTCATTAAAATGCATCTGCCGACTCATGAGATGCTGACAGACAAACACACAAAAAGAGTGCGCACAACTACAAGGTTAAAAATGGGGTTCATCACAATTGATGTTTCTGTCAGGCTATGATGACTGCCTGGTTTAAATGTGTACATGTTTTATAAATGTGTCGCCACACTGCATTGAGGTTGCAGTTTTGGATTGCAGTCAAGGCATTTATGTGTGAAGTTTGCACAGATTTATTTATTTAAATTATGTAACTGAGGCGTGATCATTGAAGGAACGTCTAGAAATGAATTACTTTTGAATAAATTCACCACATCCAACATCTAAATATCCAAATTAATACATGTTATGGTTATATGTGCTTTTAAATTGACTGAAGTTGTGGATGTGTTTTCTTTTTTTCTTGTTTGTGTTTGTGCCCTCTTTGTAATGGACCAGCAGTCTTTCTGTGTTGTACCCCACCTTCCCCACCTCAATGACATGCAGACACAATTTCCAGCTGAAGTATAGAAATAAAAAGAATAAAGATGTTTTTCTGTTTTCATTTAACACCTCAATAAAGATTAACTTTGAACTCCTCACAAAGACTGCAGAAGCAAATCTTGAGAATTAATTATTTTAACATGAACCAAATGTTTGCCTGGTTTTACAATGGAAAATGTATTTATTAACTTATTATGATGAATTCCCGTTTTAATACTGGTCAAAATTTGTTGGTGATAATATTTCATTACTGTTGTACGTTTAAGCCACAAATTGAAACATTCTCTGTGTGTCCTTCCTTTTTGTGTTTCAGGTGGTCAACAGAAGGAGGTCATAGTGTCTAAATCTGACACGAACGTGTTAATAACAGACTACAAACCTTCAAGGGATTATGTTTTCAGTGTTATTGCTGTTCGAGGCAGAGAGCAGAGCAGACCGCTTCATGGCAGATTTAAAGGTTTGTTTCATACATTTTTACTTCTGTCCTGTTGCTCTGTTCTGAACTATATTGTGTTCTGCACTCCTGCACTATTTCTTCAATAGACTTTTGTAAAACAGGTCAGCGAAATGGCCACACAGACCAGTCCGGTCCTGGCTGTTTTATAAATCACAGATGAGGCCAACCACTTCCCACACAGATGTTAGCTTTCAGAAACGAAGTGAGCATCGTGGAACCAAAAGAAACACGGAGCAGAAGTCAGCTGCATTGATGTGGCGCTTAATGCATTAAATGTGTGATAGATGGCTCCCTTTTATTGTTTTCAAAACATCATGAATTAACTCATTTAAGCTATTCTTGTGGTTAACTATTTTTTAAACTAAATGTAAAGTTGCTGTGCATCATCAGCGATCTCGCCTTGGTAATAAATCTGTTATTTAATCCTGCGTCCAGCAGTTGCTCAGACTGTATATCAGGGATTTCAAACCACATGAGCCTCATAGTGGCCCTCAAAAGGGCCAGTTGTAATTAACTTCAACGCTTCACGTTTAACTTTAAACATAAAATATGTTCTTCGTCTCATTGCTATGGCTGAGCACCGCTAACAAACAATAACTGGTGGTATTACGTGGTATTTCCTGCATAGAAACAGCGTTTTAACATGTCTTCTTATAAACACTAAAAAGTACTATGTGTACGACTAAAAAACAAGTGATAAAAATAATAAAGAAATACTATTAAAAGCAAACGTAACAGAGTTTTACTCACTGTTGAGGTGTGGCACGTCAGATAATTCCCATGCATAATTGACATGCATTGTAGGAGATGCAACAGCTGTTTTGCAACAGATATTTTTTCTTGTCAATACTCATTTTAAAGCATCTTTTCTGAGACATTAATACAGAGCTGTTCAACTTAAATGCTCAGGGGGCCACAGTTACTCAAAGCCAGCAGCAGAGTGGCAGGACAAGTATATATATCTTCGTCCTTTAAAATGCGTTTACTCTGTTACGTTGAATCATAAATTTATAGCTTACCATTGATATACAAACTATATTTATATGAAATTAAGTAGAAAAAGAAAAACATTTTTTTTATTCTGTTTTATTTTGGGAGGGACCTTTTGGGGCCTTGAGTTTGACATGTGCTGTAGGTCTTCACTTCATTACATTTCGGAGCTGCAAAGCCAACTTGCCTTTTTACCTGTTGACAGTTTCAGCGCTGTTACGACCTTACTTCATGGCACAATTAAGCTGCATCAATGGTGGGCTGGCTTTGACCCCCCTTGCTGCCTCAGTCCACTCAGAAATCACATCTCTTTCAATCAAATACAGAACAGTCATCTAAAGGACCCTGAATGATCAATCTGCACTCGGCACGAGGTCATGTCATGAGAAGTTTGTTTCCACACACACATTTCATAGTCTAATGAGACACATGGCACAGGGTTTCTTCCTGCTGAAGTTTACACTCCAATATCCGCTGTTTGACCACAAATCCATCACGAACAGAGTGCCACACTTCAGCAAACGGTTTCCTACGTGCACATTATCTGTTCTCTTGCTATCTAGGAGTTTTTGTCTATTTGACTGCCTTTATAAGCGTTTGGATGAGTCCTATACGTATATGGACTACCTCAGACAACTGCTTCTCAAAACTATCCATGTTGCTTGAGAATACAACACTCAGGTTTTGGATTTGGAGTAGTTTAGGCAAAATTCTGTCATTGCTGTCCGAGTGCTTTTCAGGACAAACAAACACTCCCAGCCTCATGTCAGAACAGGGCTGACAAACAAACAATGCGTTTTTGTCACGAAACAGCATCATTAAGACTGAATTTTGCAGGTTTGATGGACCATACAAACGCCTTAAGTCCCAGCTTGAGGTATCTAGTGAAATAATCTTTAGTGTATTAGAATATTAAAAGCCCAGCAAAATTAAAAGATTACCTTTGAAATTACTATTTCATTGACTTTCCTGACATCATATCTATTGTTTGTAGCTCAAAAAGTTGAACGAGGTGATGGGCAGGACCAGAATGAGCTCCATCGGCAGACAGACTCAGCTGGACCTCCTGACGATGCCAACGAGATCTCTGGAGGTAGGACAAACACACACAAACACTGTATCCAGGAGAACAGACTGTATGTAAATCTTTTCGCTTAAATGAAAAATGTAAACAAACTGAATTCCACTTAAGGGCCTTTTCTTAAAGCTGTCTCCCGGCTGTTGCTGCAGTCTTGTTGGAAAAACAGTCACTGTTGCTGTCTTTAACACTGACTTGGCAGATCAGAAAGCCAAAACTATGTCTGGTGTCTGTGCATTTTCATTGAATGCAACGAAATGCAGTTTGTCAAATGACATTTATACTCTTTATGAAAGAAATATATTGTCTGGGGCACATTTCTTTCTGAACCAACAAGCTAAAGCGGAGATACCAAAACCATCATCAAACCAGTCCCAGTTGTGATTTGTTAAAACCACATTTTGTGATGATAATAGATCATTTCATAGTTAAAGATCACTACAAACACATGCACCAAGTAGCCGCGCTCACATTTTTGGTGATATAATCACTGTGGTTGTTATGAAAAAGCCATTGGAACCCATACATATTAAAATGATAAATTTACGCCGTTATACACACCCGATGTATTTGCACTAAACTGATTCATGTTAAACTTTCCTTTAAGATCATAACTAGTAGTGGAGTAATGGAGCTTGTTAAATTTGATCAATTCCAATCGTGTTTCCAGGTAAAGAGCTTTGTATAGATTCAATGACCTATGACCTGGAAAAGTTAGGTTCTTCTGTCTCTGTTCATTGTTCTAGAAGTAAACTGTTTATGGTAGAGTCTACACTTATAATCTGCTACTATTTACATTTCATTTGCACAACATGAGAAATTTAAAAGAATAATAGCATTTATTTCAGGTTGGCGTACTTGGTTTTTTCCAAAGTGACCGATTATTAAAAAAAAAAAAAAAAAAAAGCAGTGGTTTAGAAACAGAAATGTGACTACTGATTATTTGGTTTTAGTTTAGAGGTGCAGTTTCTGTTTTTCTGTTTGGCTTGTCTTCAATTTAAAGAAAGGACAGTTTTATATTAAATGCAGCATAAATTCCCTCTGAAATGCTTCATGTGCAGTTAGGATCTGCTGATGGAGCAGACGAGCAATATACACAATGAGCAATTAATTTCTATATAATGCAACAAATTGGTTCTTGGGTTCTAACCAGAATGCCAGTACATCACAATTTTCTTACTGTCGGCAGTTTTAAGAAATGGTTTGTGTAGTTATATTGTAAAAGGTCAGGTAACGATTCGTGATTTTTGCACCTTATCTTTTGGCAGTTACTGTATGTTAAGATATTTTTGAATTTGATTAGTGGCTTTGTTCTTTGAGAAACAAAACCATAAGAAGTCCCACCCTTTAAATCATAAACATTTGAACAAATATTTAAACAAACCTTTATGAGATGAAGCCTGTTTTCATCTTCTGGTGTCTAATTCTGTGATTTTAACTGGCAGCAGGTCTTCATTACTTTTATTGCTATCAAGTATATTTATTCATGTCAAATGAAAACTGTTTGGAACTTTTCATATGTTTAAAAGCTACAGAAACTGTTACATTTAGCTGCTCTTCTAAATGCGTCAGTCATGCCATTTTGGTTTTAACCAGTGTTGTGAAGCTTAGAAATAAACTGTGTGTTACTCTGCTCGGCTCAGTTCATCCGCGCACTTCGCTGCCATTCGTGCCCACCTAGATTTACGCTGTGTCCTCTCTGGTGCCAAGTCCAGATGTGCTCTGAGAAACATGCCCGGGAAATGTAAGATTGCGCGATGAAGCCAGTGATAAAAATTAAAGTCAGATCAAAACAGTTCTTTTTGTGGAAGACAGACTCATACAGTTAATTAACACTTTTTTCATATGACTCCATGAATGAACTCAAAGATATTTGAAACGATATCGCTGTTTGTCTTTTTGAAACGTTTGGTTTCAGAACAAAATTATTCTTTTGTTTGTATTATGTGTTTATTCATAGCCATAAATAACACATTTTGACATAATTTATGTATAAAATACCCATATATTTTATAATGTAGCTAGAATTATGACAAAGTGTAGTCTGTCTTTGGTGAATTATTTTAAAGATGTGGATCTCATGTTTGTTAATTTTCCTGTTGGTGCTGTGTGATGTTGGTAGGTTGATTCTGCGCTTGCTGCGGCATCCGACAAAAACAGACTCAAGTCAAATTTTGTCAGATGTGTTTGCCACTGCCCTGCAGATGTAATGTAAATGCTCTCATTAACTACAAAGTTTTTTTTTTTTATTGTGGAGTTTGTGTTGTGGTGGACGGGGTGTAAATCTGGGGTTAGGGTTGGTTGATATTCAAGCTTTTTAAATCTTTGATTTTATTAATTCATTTTCATAGTTTGTAAACTTGAGACCTAAGCAACATTATGTCTTTATTACTCTTTATTTTGTGGACTACATTTTCAAAGTCTGATGTTTTTTTTTATTCCCAGGTTGGACATTTATTTGTTTACACTAATATGACTGTGTTTAACTGAGATGTTATCAGGTAATACGTTAGTGGATATGATGATGATAGTGAAACACAGTGGAGAGAAGCACTTCTAGCAAATACTTGGGAGGACTGGAAACATTTCATACAAAAGTTAAAAGTGCGTGCACTAAAACTGGAAATGCTTAAAAAAATAAACATGTCCTTTAAAAAGGAAACATTTAACTCTTCTGAGAGTTTGGTAGTCCACTGAAGAACAGCCCATAAATACAGTGGCTGATTTACTTCAGCTAACAGTAAAACAGCCTGTGGGAAATGTGTTGCCAACTCCACAGACAAGTGATGACAAAATTACTGTTCTGACAAAAAAAATCCCAACAATATGTCATCAGAACGAAGGTCCTGGTCTGATCTGTGACTCAGTCACTCCTGTCAACCAGCTTTAAAGTCCTAAAGATACCATGATGTATCTGGAAAGTGTATTGATTTTTATTTAACTGAAAAAGTTTAGTTAAGTTTGTCTGTTAGAGCCTAAACTAATTTTGATTAATCATCATGTTTATTTAATCTACATGACCAGTCAGCTGGTTTTAGTAATGAAACTCTTAGACATGAAAAATCATTTCAGCATTTTTAAAACACCTTGATTTTTTTCTCAGTATAACCATTGAAGGCCTGCATAAATGATTATTTATCACAATTTACCATGATATAACCATGTTTATAAGCTCCAAGCTTTATGCAACATGACTTCAGGAATAAGCAGTGTTTCACAGCAGATCTCAGCCGGGCACAGTAAAACCACTGTGTGAAAATGGTCATTTTCAAGCATGAACACCAGTGATTTTCTGGAGAATCACGGATCTGTTTGACAGCTGGAAATATGAGGAAGAACAAAGCAAGATCCTACAAACCCAGTTCCAATAAATTTGGGATGTTGTGTAAACATAATATGATGATTTGCAAATCCTTTTCAACCTGTATTCAGTTGAATGTCACTCTGAATGTCAAGACAAAATATTTAATGTTCAAACGAACAAACTTGATAATTTTTGCAAATGTTCATTAGTATTTAATTTGATGCCTGCAACATGTTCTAAAAAAGCTGGGACAGGGACATGTTTACCTCTGTGTTACATCACCGTTCCTTTTAACAACACGTGATGTGCATAACTGAGGACAGTAATTGTTGAAGCTTTGTAGGTGGATTCTCGCTTGATGTACAACTTCAGTTGCTCAACATTCCAGGGGTCTCTATTGTCATATTGTGCTTGTCACAATGCTCAACACATTTTTAACAGCAGACAGGTCTGGACTGCAGGCAGGCCAGTCTGGTACCCACACTCTTTTACTAAGAAGCCACGCTGTAGGAACACATGCAGAATGTGTTTTGGCATGGTCTTGATTAAAAAAGCAGGACGTCCCTGAAAAATGCATGGCTTGGATGGCAGCAAATGTTGCTTTAAAACCTGTATGCTGCTTTCAGCATTAATAGGGCCTTCACAGATGTACATGTTACCCCTGCCATGGGCACTAATACAGCCCCATACCATCAGAGATGCTGGCTTTTGAACTCAGCACTGGTAACAATCCAGAAAGTCTTTTCCTCTTTGGCCCTGAGGACATGACATCCATGATTTCCAAAAATATTTTAAAATGTGGACTCGTCAGACAGGACACATTTCCGCTGTGCGTCAGTCCATCTCAGCTGAGCTCGGGTCCAGAGAAGACAGCAACATTACTTGATGTTGATGAAAGTCGAAGGCCACCGCGGTTTGGACAAATCGACCTGTTGTTGGGCCTGGTTGTTTTTCGGACCGGGCCTGGGTGAGTCATGCCGAAACGAGGCCAGGGAAGAGGATCAATTTCAGCAGAAAATAACTCTGACAATATGGAGGAAATTAAAAAATCTTTGGACTTTATGAGTGCAGAATTGTCAAGATTAGC
>JARVJO010030570.1:0-12183 GCA_031762555.1 Cynodonichthys magdalenae | reverse complement strand
AAGGTCCCCGGGCCAGGATTTGATCTGGCAACCTTCTTGCTGAGAGGCAACAGCTCTACCAACTGAGCCACCGTGCCGCCATATAGTAATCATGCTAATCAAATTTTTTTTTTTGCAAAAACACTCTTTTTTGCTTTAAAATATCACAAAATCATTTTATGACTTAAAGCATTTATGAATGTTGTTAAAGCTACTTTCATTTTTCTGTTCAATTTGTTGCAGATTGTCTTAAAGTTAAATTAAGACTGTACAAATTGCACACAGAGGAACTTTTCAATATTTAGTTATTATTCACAAATGCTTTAAAACCTTCCAAATAATACAGTGTTTATAAATATTTGGCAATTTATCACCTGGCCTGACAACAAGTTAGTTTTGTTTGTGAGACTGAGTTTGAAAACTGATGTTTTACAAAGACATCAAACATTATGGGAAGAGATTTCTCAACGAAATGGCAGCGAGCAAAGAAAATTAGTAAAACTCCAAGGAAAATGTAATAGGAAGATTTTATGATATTTTATTTACCAGAATTTAGTGGTTTCTGATACCAGCATTTGTACTTGTACCAAAAGGACTGATACTAATACCAGTATCAATACTCCATTAAACAAGTTACAGTTGAAAAAGAAATTGTAACAAGTTCCATGTTTAAGACATTTAAACAAGTTGAAAGAAAACCTTGTTTGTTATTTTTTATTTATTTTAATATGTTGCAACAGAGTACATCATGCTGTATATTAGATCCGATCCGTTCCGAGGGGCTGCAGGTCTATAAAGGAAGGAGCGCCACCTTGTTCTGAATAAAATGTGTTTTTTAAAGTGCCTGTAACATCAGATTTTAAAAATAAATATGAATTAATTTATGGGAAGATAACATTGATAATGTTGCAAAAAATCCTGCTGCTGAGATGAACAGGAGTTATTTGAGATATTTGCATGTGAAGCAACAGGAAGTGACATCAAAGGGGTCTGCAGGTAAACAGAGCATTACTACCATGGCTAAAAACACAGAGTGTACAGAAGAATCTGATGTTTCTCTAGATTATATTGAGTCACTATCAGAGAGATGAGGAAAAGTCAAACTTTAAATAATATTGTTTCAATAAAGACCAGGGAGTTCAGTTTCTTAAAGAGTTCCCCTTTGATGTCACTTCCTGTTTCACTTTGACTGAGTAAAGTTAAAAAAAATGCTAGTTATCTAACAAAATGGGTAAAATCATGAGCATTATGCCAGGTTTCTTAAACAAAGATGTTTTCTTTCACTTTTTGTATTTGAAAAATATGAATGTCACAGGCACTTTAATGTCATTGTGTAATGTTTCAATTCTAACTCTAAGTACTCAATATTGGTAAATATACAAACTTAAGTACTTGTACTCGCACTTGTTACATTATAGTTTTTTAAGCATCATTAACATTTTGCTTTATATATCACTGAATATTTGTCAGCCTCAAAAACCTCTTTCCTCCTTTTATTTAAAAATTGATATGAAAAGTGTCACAGATGAGAGAAAAACTCTGAATAACATTAAAATAGTGCACTTATTCTGGAGCAGAAATGCTTGAAAACAGAACAGTTATCAATAATACAAGAATAAAAAGAACAAATCATCTAATAAAGAAATAAAGAACTAAAATGAGTCACATTGATTTTTATTATGTCTATGTTCCTCATTGTTTTGTCATTACTTGAACCGCTCATTACAGACTCTGACACTAATTCTAGATGGAATAAAAAAAGAAAAATAATTGTAGTTAGTGACATTTACTTTTATTGAACAAGTAGAGGAAATATTTCCTGGACTCACTCTTTAATCTAAAGTTCTAAAACCAACATCATCAGATTAAATCTGACAAACAGAAGCTGACACCTTGGACAGCTGCTGGATAAAACGGACACAAATCATGGCTCCAACACCACACATGTCAGTTAAACAAATGAGAGACTTATTAAACTTCTTCAAGAAGGTAAATCATCACAGAATGTTCTCAGTCAGCTGGCTCTAAAATCTGGACCAGGTCAAAACTTAATGTGAAGGTTGTAAAAGGTTGAAACAGACGATGGAGCGAGGAAGACGTCAAAGTGTCAAAGAAAATATCATCAAAACATAAAACAAAAGAGAAAGAAGTGGGCAGAAACTGGAGTCAGTGAGATCAAATGGACAAACACTTGACCAGCATTAGACACATTTAGTTTAGAACTCAAACTGTTAAAAAAGATGAAGTTGGTCCAACAAAGTAATAAAGGTAAAATGTTTTTCTCATGATTCAATCAGTTTTTCATTGAAATTAAACTATTCCTCTACTTGATCTATAAAATAAAAAAAGGTGACCAACATGTGCCCACCTACAAAAACTATTTGTTTTTCTTGTTTCCAATTGCCAAAATGTTGGACTTGTTAAAAATGATTGCATGAAATGAATACAAACATCTTAAAGGAGCTGTGTTTTGCCTGGGATTGTAGAGGAGTTGATGCTTGAACAGGTGATGGACTGGGCTGAGAGAGGAAGCCTTACCTTCCGGTGTAACAGTTGTGTTTGTGGACCGCCTCCTCCCTCTATGTCGAAGCGAACTGTGTTAAAGAGAGCCACGGCAAACTGCTGCTCGTACAGACGCCCAAACTCTCCCATCACCTTTTCAGTCCAGCCTGCAACACAAACACACAGTTTTACTTCTGCCAAATATTCAGACTCTTTTCACAGAGTTGTAAACATTTTTTATACCAAGTCTTTAATTGACTGCTGAAGGGAAAACTATTGAATTATTTAGAGACAGTCCTATTAGTCCATGGGCTAGGGTGGGTCACCGTGTACACCCCCCCACTACTGAGCTAACCGGTATTTTCATGTACTCTAGGGTCCACTCTTTCAGAAAAAGTATGTTAACACAAAAAAAGTTGGGTCTCACTGCCCCCCAGGGACCGTTTTTTGGCCACACCCCTTTTTCATTTTGACCAGCAAAGCTAAGGGTACGGGGAACTTAACTGCCAATAACTTTGCTATAAACCAACCAAATTTCAAAAAACAGGGTATCCGCAGTTTTTTACTAGTGGCACTGTTTACATCATCTAATTTACTTTAAATTAGCAATCCAAAAGATCCAACATTAGAAACTGTCAGTGAGGTTATCAAGTCAACTAAGAGTCAAAAGAAAATAATGGACATTATGTGTGAACAGGCGTGCACGGCAGACTTGATTAAAACAAATTAAAAAAAAATCATAAAAACAATGTACTACCCAAGAATAACATTTTTTGTGTTCCATTTTAATGAAAGTACAGGACTCAGCCTTGCAACCCAAAAATCAATACTATTAATAAAAAATCCAACTTAGTTGCTTAACCTTGTGAAAATTCCAACATAGTTGAAGTTTAGTGTGTTAACTTTCACAGAGTTCTGTTTCAGTTTCTTCAGATCTGCTTACATTCCTTGGTTAAATACTTTCCTTGACCCTAACTGTGACTTAACGGTCTGACCCAGTCGTTGTGCAAACATTAAAAGAATTTATCACAGTGGAGTCTCTGGTTTTTTTAGACCATGAGGGAAGTGAATGCCTTACAGTCTGATAGTGTAAATATTTATTTATTTATTTTATCATTAGGCTAACAATTAGGGGTGCACCGATTCCACTTTTCTGGCTGATCTCTGATCCTGATCTTTAAAGTCTGACCTGCCAATTTCGATTTTGGGCGATATAGATATTTTAAATACTGCAGCTCACACTGTGAGGTGTTATAAGGTTACAATCCTATTTTTTTGAAAAACATTGAACAAAACCCTTAAAACAACACAAACTTTTTTTAACTGGACATTAGGTAGTGCTCACAGCAGAGCAAAGGAGGACAGAAGCTGATTTTCAGACATTTGTGGAGCTGAGAAGCCGATCAATTGTATCGTCTCCAGTTTTATAGTTCTCCATTTCTGTACCAATAAACTGAACATTCAGTGATAAATGCTTCTCTGTCATTTTGATACAAAGCAAAGAAGTGTGGTAATACATTTTCACCTCGTCTTACAATCATTAAGTTCACAAAAATCTGGATAAAAACAAGGTTTTAAGTTTCTTTTTGAACTCTGACAGTTTTAATTTAACTTTATCAAAGTACATCTGTCCTGACTATAAAATGGTGCAGAAAAATAAATAAATAAATCTCTTCTTAGTCCTAATTGTAAGAGACATACGAGTGTGGTGAGTGTGGGCGTGGCCATCACAAGGTATGAATGGCGTGCTTACTGGTGCTCTGGCTTTGAGGAAGTTGGGTGATCCCAGGGTGGTCATATTTTCTGTTGACTGTTATATCGTGCAGTAGTGGGTTATGCCATGCATGCATTATTTGTTTGGACCTGGTCACTCTGTGTCTTAGTCAATATAATGTTGAAAACAGAAATTTGAACAGAATAAACCGATCATTGCTGATAAAGAAGTGACATGAAGTCGGTTTGAAGCACAACAGACAGATATATTCCCAGAGTTTAGCCCAGTTCCGCCCCTAATTACATCAGTTTTACCGTTCAAATACTAATCCTAAATAATCTCTTCATAACACCAGAAAATTTAACAAAAAATATAGCTGACGTTTGTGTTCATAAAATGTTTTCACAGCATGAGCAACACAAACAGAGAGATGGATTATTATTACACAGAGTCACATGATGAAATGTCCCAAAAGTTTTTTTAAAAAAAGGATCCTTACAATCACCCTGTAGGTCAAAGAGATTTCTCTGGGTTAAGAAGTTGGTTGATAACCATCACCATACACCATCAAAGTTCATGTTTTTCAGTTCATTTGTTTTTTTACATGCTTTTCAGTGCTGATTGAGGAAACCTGCCTTCTGTTAGCCGTTCAAGCTGCATGTTGAGGAAGATGGGAGCTTTGAATGCCAACAGTTTCAATCTAGTTTCTGCAAACACTCAGAGGGACAAATACTTTATAGTTGAGATGGTCATGCAGTGGTTCATCAACACATTCCCCACAGTAGGGGTAGAGTTAGTGTAGTAGTAGCTGGGAGTCATTCCCAACACATACTGAGCATGATGTGATGTGATTATTACCAGTTTGTTTTCAAACTAAAACACAAGAAACCAAATTACATTACATCGGCAACTGAGAAAACACACCACCCAGTTGCATCTGTGGTATGGCTGCTCAATACAGTACATCACAAATTTATCCTCATCGTGATAATAGCCTATGCAACAGGCATATCGCAAAAACTGCATAAACTGAAATAAATGGTTGGCACAAATGTTTGCATTTATGTGTTATGTCAGCATCAGTCTGATAAACAAAATGGACCAGAGATCCCACATCAAATCAAATTAGTGAGTGGAGAAAATGTTAGACAACTGAGAGAACTTTTATGTAAAATCTTTGACCTATTCTCAGATGTCTTTATTATTTATATTAAAAACCTTGATCGTAAGTGGCGTTTTTCAGTATTCAGAGTATCAGGGGGCGAGGTTATATAATCATTAAACTACTGCAAGCAGTTTGTTGTTTCACTGCTAATGTAGCAGCTGTCTAGTTGCACTTTTTTTAAATAAAACTGTCATGTTGGAATGTAAATGATGACTTAGTTGGGTTTTTGTTGCTCTGAACCCAGAGCAGGAGGACATCAACACTGCATACTTCTGTATTTGTTCATTCATCCTAAGTCATATCATCACTGCAATATTAAGCTCTGTTATCGTACATCGCAGGTTTTCCTGATATCATGGAGCCCTACTGGAAATGGCTGTTTTTCATTTGAAGTTATTTGATTTAGCTTATTTATCCACATGACTATGAGTCAAAATAAGAGAGGAAATAATAAAATTGTAATAATTGAAGAAAAGTTCCAAGATGTTTTATATTAAGAGACAATTGTTTTTTTTTCTAAATCTCAGAGACACAGTTTCAGTGATTCAATACAAACTCAAACCAAATAATCTAATTTTTTTTGCAGCAAAACTAATTTTCCTTTTTTTTTTTTCTTTATAAGCTTATAAAGAAAAAAAACTAATTTTCCACTCCAAGCTCAGAGTGAAAGTATTCCAACATCCCCTTATTTATCTCCACCAAACCTCAACTTCACATTCTCTGCACCTCAGAGGAGTCGTTGAGACCTTTTTACTCCTGCTTCACTATAAAACATCAAACTCTCTTCAGCACTTCTTTGGTTTGTTTTTAGTAAAGACCTGCTTAAGATGATATTATGGTGAGATGGGGTAGAGTTATTTCTGGTTTGGTCAAACATTTCAATGAGTTTATACTATCTCATGCAAGCTTCTGTAAAATGTTTTGGCTCTCAGAGTCAATACTGAGCATGACTCTCAGCTACTACCAACGTTTTAGCTCAGAATCTGTAAAACTGACTGAGTTATAGTCTTTACACTTGGCTATTGCAACCATCTTCAACTGTATTGATTCCAAAAGTTGATTATTTGTCAATGTTCACCCAGTGATTCCTTCATTTAAAGCCATCTGGTAGTTCACAAGATATTTTGCTAACAGAGTAGACTCCAGAAGTTAAGGGTCCAGTTTTACAAGCAGCTCTACTCTCAGCAGAGTGTTTCTGACTGGTCTGAGCAGTGGTTTGGGTAAAGCCTGGTGTCATTTCTGGGTGAGATGCATCACAAGGAGCAGAACTCCGATGAGTCATTATCCAAACCGGAGGAACACTGCTGTCATCACACATGATCATGACTACTGCAGGAAGCTTGTGTAAACTGGCAACACCCTTGACAATCATGGAAATTGCTTAAAAAATGTTTAATGTTTTACATTTTCATTTAAATGCATTTTTTTGTTAGTTGTGTAGACAGTGAATAACTGGTTATTAGCAACAACTTTAAAAGTCAGCTTTAGTTTCATTACTCTGGTTATTCCAACAATATCTGAATTAAAGTGACTAACAGAAAACTCACTGCACAATCACATTAAAGCCAGACTAAACCTAATCAAAGACAGCAACAAAGCTATATACACAGATAAAGTTTTATTTGTATTTTTTATTATTTTATTAAAATTAAATGTTATTACTCGGTGGTGGTTTCTGGTCTTGTGGGCTCCTGGGTCCAGATGTATGATTTTGGTCATCCATACATATAATCTGTGGGTCAGATATGCTCCTCCAAGAGAAGAGTTTTCATATTAGTCCCCTAAATGACAGATTGTCAAATTTTGTGGATATAAATGGACATTTAGACAGGATATGAATGTGAGCCTGTATTACAGGAGATTTTTGGGCAGAGCCCCAGCCTTCAGGGCCCCCCAGGCCTGGTAGGCCCGTTCAGTTATTTATCCCTACTTTTAACCAGTCACTTCACTGCCTGTCTACAGCTCTTATGGCAGGTTCACAACAAATACTAAAGATGTAAAAGCAGCAGAAGTAACTCGCTTTTATTGACAAGAGCGACACTATTTGAAAGAGGTGATACATGATACAGAAACATGACATGTATGCATCATGAACATTAATGAGTCATGACTGTTGAAATAAAGTGTCATTAGGTTTTTATAATGTCTGTAGCTTCCACATGACGTGACAGAACTCTTCCTGTAGTTCCATACAACAGCTTTGTTACATACAAAGTGTATAAATGTGCTTTAGGTGCCAGCTCCTAAAGGGCTTTCCATCTTTCCCAGTGGTTTCCCTGACAGCCTCCACCAACAGAACAGAACCCAGTACCCTGCCAGCTGACCCAGACCACTGATTTTATGAAATGCTGAGTAAGCTAAACAATTAAATCATTAACTATCCATAATCCAATATACTGTAACAATTTCTCTTTTGAGTTTTATTAGAATAAATCTCCTTGTCTAATAATCTGAAGGAGATTCTTTGTAGGTTTAGAATATTTAAGTTTCAAATGGTCGTACAATCAAATGATTATTTATTCAAGGATTAGGGGAAAATCTTTCTGATAAAACAGACTGACAGCATCAATTTCAGATTATCTAGAGAAATTCTGACATGAAAGGAGTTTTAAACAGCTTCACTAAAAACCAGCTGCCTGTTTTCAGCCAGTAGAGAAAACTGAACTAAAACTTATTTCAGTGACTAATATAAAAGCATTCTGTTCTTTAATCTGAGTGACCACCACATTACCTCATCTTACCTTCCCAGGAAAAAAAACATGTTTCTGCAGTTTCTGACAATATTTGAAGTAAAGATAAACCTCACAACTAAAACTATATAATAAACTAAACTATATTATGAAGAAAGAAGTTGCACTCCATGTCTTCTTCTGAGGTTTTCATGTTGATTCTTTTAATGGAGTATGACGCCCCCGCAGGCGAGCAGGAGAACAGGTTGTTCACAGGGTTTAGTTCGTTTGACAAAGTGCAGTGTGAATGTGAACCACACCAACTGAAAATGTAAACAAATCTTGCAATTATGGTCCCCAGTTGAACCGAGTGTACCGGACTATCAGGTGTGAATACGACCTAAAACCATGATGTCATTCTGTCTTCAGGCCCAGGAGGATCTTTTAAAAGAGATCCATGATCTCAATGAAATTTTCCTGGTTAAATAACACAGGGTTATAAAAACAATTTTTTTTTTAAATAGTTTATCTTTTGACAATTGATTTATTACAAACATCCACTACTGAATCCAAAAATAACATCCATTCAGGTCATGTTTTTATGCCAAGTTCATTTTTAAATCTGAGTTTTTTTGTCTAAATGAATTATGGATAATGACATTTTTTGACATTATCAGTTGAGTTTTAGTAATATTTCTCATCTGAATTAGATCTTTAAGATTCTCTTCTTGCCCTTTGTCCACTGACGCAGATACTCGGTGCATGATTTGCTAACCATGTGCAGCGCCCAAGCTTTGTCCTGATCTCCAAGTTTCATATTAAAATAATCATGGTGAGCACGCTTTATGAAACTTGTGTCTGGATTCCTGTTAGACACAAGGGTGTATTCACCACAGATGTAACAGAATACATCAGGTTTATTTTTGCAAGATCTTCTGGTTGAAGCCATTTGGTTTTTATGCAATTTAGAGACTTTTCACTTTACTCTTAATAAAATGCTGACCTGAAGAGAATTAAGTAAAGGATGTTTCACAACTGATGACATCACTCATAAACTTGCAGTCTGAATAAGTAAGTAATTTCATTTCTAGAATGTGAAATAAATAAAATTGAAATGAAATAAATGCATGTAAACACAATCAAGATTTGTCTATGGCTCAAAAAGTTGACCTGATGGAGCAAAACAGATGTGAATTTTAGATTCAGCTCATCGAAATATTAATAAGTCAGCAGAAAAACTTAAACAATTTTTTGTGTTGACCAGTGTAATAGGCAAATAAAATAAACTTTCAAAGAACATTTCTGAAAATACATGTGTGTGTGGACGGGTTTTTCCTACAACGTGGGGAAAATTTCCCCAAAAAAAGTAGCCTCGTGGGAACTGAATCGTGGGGACCTAAGCTCGATCCCCACAGGTCCAAATGCAAGTTACGGGTGGGGGGTTATGTTTAGGACCAAGGTTTAGGTTAGTTTTAGGGTCAGGTAAGTACCTGTGAGGTTAATTTTAGGGTAAATGGTCAGGGTTGGGCTATAAAGTCTAAAATAAATTAATTTGAAGTCAATGCAAGGTTCAAGAACAAACGTGTGTGTGTATGTGTGTGTGGAGGGGGGGAGATGGACGAAGCAGAGCAGAGCTGGTGGAGGTAGCTCTAAATTGCAGCTGTTGCCATTTTTCAGTGTGTTTTGTTAAAACATAGATGGTGCATTTAAATTTTCTGTTATTTTGGGATCTACGGGTAAAGTCTCAAAGATCTCGACGAGTCTGTCACTACCTTGCTAGTAGGTACAGAGGTGGGGGACTTTCAACTACACCCTCTCCTCTTTCTCTTTTGAACGGGCCGAGGTGGTCATTAAGGCTGGTTTATAAAAATGGTGGTTGTTCATGATTTCATTGCAAAACATAGCTTCATGATTATCTATGCTGAAAGTTTTATTTGCAAAAAATAGCTTAACATTGACATATCTGTGTCAGAGGATAACTGGGAGAGACCAAGCTGAAACACCTTGCAGGAGCCTCTGTACTCACTCCGGTTCATTCCGGGATCATTTGAGTAAGGTTCAACTGTATCCTGAGTTTCCCTTTTCCAAAACTGATATTTAATGTTGCTTCTTTTTTTATAGATTTTTACAGTCCTCCAACAGTTCTAATGTAAGCTTCATGTCGTTGAACAGACCTAATCCTTTCTGTCCTGCTGAAGTAAACTTACAGATAAATCCAAAGTGCAACAAATGCTAGTGCTGAATTTGTTTTGATGCGTCTTCATCAAGAAGGTGGTCAGCCAGAAATACAAAGTGTTCCCAAGGGTTCCTGCTCCCTGAGAAGGTTTTTCAACTATAGGATTCTCTTTATAGTGTGACAAAATCTTTATCTGCCTTTAGTCAAGGATTAGAATACACTTGCCAAGCTTGTCTAATATCCTATTCATAAGGAGACTTAGCTGATTTATTTTACTGCCTTCTCATTCCAGAGAAGTCTCTGTGGAATCCAAAGCAGAAAGAGTAGGCGGACAAGCCTTGAACCTAAACAGAAGCTTAAGGACCAAGCCTTTACGCAGCCGTTTAAATGTTATTCTTATCAACTGGAAGACAAAATGGACAGAATACTGCCTAAAATACTGACAATACGTTGACGTTAGCGGCTGCTGCTAGCATCTTAACATATAAAACAATCAGAACAAAATCTCACCCAGGCAAAGACCGAACAGTAATCATTGTGGAGCAACCATCTCAATCAGCTGCAGCTCCACGTTCAAAAATCGCCACATTGTTTTGTCTCAAAGACACAAACTGATTAAACAACACCTGAACTGTAAAATATAGTTTATTTTAAACTCTAAAATCTCATTTCTCACTCATGATCTCGCTGTCTCTCCATCTCAGCTGACTAGAATTCAATTTTCTTTTTCCTGTAGATTTTCTTCTGCTTGTCCAATAATTTCAGGTGTCAGTCAGAAAGGAGTTTGGGGGTTTCATGTTAGTTCAGTGGGGAGGGGGTCCTTTCACCCTAACCATGAATCAGCCCTCTTTTGCAGCCTCCTGGTGCAATGAGCTTCAAATATCATAAACGTTAAAAAGAGCCAGAAATTGATTTATTATATCATTAAATTGATGTTATATTATTTATTATTACTTTTGTTAAAATGATTGGAGCAGCTGTAAACTACACACAATCCATCACCTATACCCACTTCTTCCTTTCAGGGTCACGGGGGTCACTGGTGCCCATATCCAGCAGTCACAGTGCGAGGGGCGGGGTCCACCCTGGACAGGTCACAAGTCCATCACAGGGACACACACAGAGACAAACGAGACAAACAAACATTCACTCTCACCTAGGGACAATTTAGAGTTACCAATGAACCTAACAGTCATGTTTTTGGTCTGTGGGAGGAAGCCGGAGTACCTGGAGAGAACCCACGCATGCATGGAGAGAACATGCAAACTCTACTCACAAAGGTCCCCGGGCTGGGATTTGATCCAGCAACCTTCTTACTGAGAGGCAACAGCTCTACCAGCTGAGCCTGGACATTTTCTTTTACATGGACATTTTTTCAGATGACAGATCCTCAGGTACTTCATTTCCTGCCCTCCATTGGCATTTCATGCTCTCGTGGTTCTGCATTGTGATATCATGTGAAAACCACTTATTGAGGAAAGGACACCCTGCTTGCCCCATCTTTCTTTTTCCAAGTCTTTCTCACACTGCATGTGCGCTCACACACACACACACACACACCCATCTGCTTGTAAAATGACAGCAACAGACTAGAGAAAAAGAAACAATCTTTAGAAACTTTAGTCATAAAAATGTTAATGTGCCGCTTGGCTTTTGAATCCAAATCTTGTCTCAACCCTACTACAGCAAAGCTTATGAAAAGAACATATTGTAAAATAGAGCAATAAACCGCTTCCTGATTTTTTTTTTTTTAACAACAGAAGTAAAAAGTTTGCACTGAGGCTACTGGCAGGAAATCAATGACCCAACCAGTAGCTTAAGAAATACTTGAACTTATCCTGAACATTTTATTTTCAAGTTAAAAGATAAAAACATCCATGAGTTTAAATGTTACTTTAAAGATTACCGTATTTATTCATGTATAATACGATCTCATGTATAATACGACCCCCCCTTTTTTGAGCTTAAAAAGCATAAA
>JARVJO010030569.1:0-12195 GCA_031762555.1 Cynodonichthys magdalenae | reverse complement strand
CGCCCCCCCCGCCCCCCCCCGCCGCGCCGTCGCGCGGAGGGATACTGGCGCTCAGCGGAGAGTGAGACGCCCTCGCGACTCCCTGACGCCAGGTCGAGCAGCAGCAGACTCAACTCAGGCAGTGGGAGCTTACAGGAAGAGCCTGCATTACCCTTAGAAACACAAGGTATTGTAAACTTTTACTCTTGTTTCACACCACGATAAATAAATTAAAAGAAAACAATTTTCTTTGTACTGTCTCACTTTACGCGGCGCGTGGTTTGGTTTTTAAGGAAGTAGTTCCCACCAGTCAGCAGCAGCACAGCTAAAACTTTTTCCTCATTTACTTATTTTTATTATTATTATTTTTGCCAAACTGGAGACACGCTAAGTTTTTTTGTGTGTATTTCTTGGGTAGTTTCTTTCATATTTCCCAAGCAATAGCTGTGCATTTCAGAAAGAGGTTAAGTGGTGAGCTGTAATGATGCTTAATAATGTTTTTCCTCAAATGTCCTAGGCATGCATCAGTATAAGCTTTTTCAAGTATTTAGAAAATTGAAACCACTCTGATAAAGCACATATAAGAGAGTCTTGTATATTTGTTATTGGTTGCATGTTGTGAATGAATGGATATGTGCCATTTTTTTCCCACACTTAATTTGCTTTTTGTTAGTAAAACATACAAAATGGCAACTAGAACCAATGTGATGTCCTCAAACTGCTTCAATGTAGTGTAAAACAGTGGTTTCTTAAACCAAGTCCTAAGCTACAGGACAGGTTATACTTTTATTAATGAATGGAAAGAATGAGAGAACGGTGTCAACATTATGAACTTTTTGATTATTCAACTTACCTGATGCCATAATTTGGAGTCACACAACTGTCACATCCAAGAAATCTAAGTTAGCTGATATGCATCTTAAACACTTTGGTTTTACCCAATACCTTTTTAAGTATAAACTTAAAAAGCAGGAAATGTGAATAAAGTATTAAAATTTGGTGAATAAAGTATGAGAAAAGTGCTTTGTTTACATTAAGTGCATATCCTTATTTCTGAATTTCATATTGGTATTTAAAAAATTACTGTTGTAAACACTTTTAAACTTCTACAGTAATTTAGTTTGGGGTAATCCTTTATAAGTTTAATTTCATAGTTTGCAATGAGAGACTTTAATAAACATGTATTCACTTACCTGATGATGAAGAAGTGCCATTTTATTGTGTAACGTATTTGGCACTAAATAAGTTAAATTTTATATTGACTAGGTTATTTCAGAAGGTTACAAATGTCATAAATGTACAGAATGGCCTGATCTGAACTCACTAAAAATGAACAAAGGTCAAAGTCTGAAAATTAGATTCTAATTTCTCCACTTCTGTGTTAAAACAATTTAATGATTTCATTTTGTAAAACAAACTTAGTAGTAATTTAAAAGACCATTCAGAGAGTCCTAAACAACTGTGCATTTATTATAACATGTTTTTGTCTAAACACTGCACCTCTGAGTTAATAGAATCACAGCAGGACACATCCCTATCAAGTTTTTATCATACCACCTTCTAATTCATGCAGATTCTCCATGACTTTTCAGCAACTTCAGTTTTGCTTGTGTTTAGGTGTTATTGTTTATTTATACGTTTGTCGGCCTGTGCGAGAGAGAAAAGAGGAATCGAATGAAAGACCTACAGCAGCTAAGACCACAGCTCCTGACATTATTGAGGATGACATATCAGATTACTCAAAGGACAGGAATTTGTCCTTGTTTGTGGTGCATTTTCAATCGGACTATTGCTTTGGATTCTCTGGGTATATATCTATAAGGACTGTTTGTAAAATTTGTCTTCTTTTCACTGTTTTGAAAAATTGTATCACAAAACAGATATAATGTAAGATTTCTCTCTCTCTCTCTCTCTCTCTCTCTCTCTCTCTCTCTCCCTCTCTCTCTCATCTGAATGCAGTGGTCTGTTTTTGGGTTAGACAGGCACATAATGTCCGTTCAAACGGCTAAACCCACCTTGATTAAATTCCAGTATATAATCAGAAGTTGTCCTTTTCTTGCATGTTTGTGTGGTGTGGATGAGGCGGCCTCGGCGGGCGGGCGAGGTGTTCACCCTAACACAACACAAACCCAGCACTGAGTGCCTAGCATGTTTGAGATGGCAGCTTGGAAACCCATGTGTTTGCTCGTTACGTCTGCTGTGGTTGTGTGTGGACAGCTGCGTCTGGGATGTAAAGAATCTGATTCCAGCTCAGCCAATCCAGTTCTGGATAATACTCTAAACTATTTTTGCTGGTGTTTTTTTTTGTGTGTGTGTTGTTCTCAAAGTGATGCGATTGCTAGATTTCATTCTCTTGAATAGTGTCATCTGTAAAGACTTTGTGTGTATGTGTTCATGTTTATCAGGAAGCATGACCCCCTCCCTCCCCCAGCAACCAAAAGGAGACTCTTGGGTCATTGCCATGTCTACTCAGTGAGAGCAATACCTCCCGTCTGCCTGTGGTTATTTCTAATCTTTGCTCTGAGACTGTTGTAGTAACTAAAGAGGCAAAAATGTTTATTTCTGCCTCCCACAGATGATGACTGAGCCACCATGCTTTTCTTTTCACACCAAATGAGGCATTCTTTTAGGATCCTGCTGTATTGTTTTTTTTTTTTTATTATTATTGAAATTTACTTTAAGAAACTTTTTTCATTGTTTATGTAAATAAAAATATGAATTTTGAAGATACTCGTGTGACTTGGGGAATATCCACGCAGGAAAGATTTTTGTGAATGCGCCAAAGTTCAATCGTTTCAACCTTTCATTCCCATGGAGATGGCATTTTAGCAGCTCCTAAGCGTTGTTACCGTGATGTTTGGGACATTTTTTAAAACAGCGATGTGATTATTTTAAAGAAATTACAAAGAAAAATATATATATTTTTTTCAAATCTACATTTCTGTGTGAACAAGGCCATAAGGTTTCAACAAGTATTTTTACTGTTGTAAATCCATATTGTTTTGTGCGATGGTGATGAAACATTTTGTCTAAGCATGAGATCAAACACACAAGACATACATAGTGTTCTCTCATTTGATTAAAAAAACTAGGTAGGCCTATAGTTGGGTTAATTTAGCTCTATAAAATGAATAAAATACTGAACTCCATTTGCTGAGTTGACCAACAGTTTAGCTAGTAATGTTAATGTAAAATGTATGTGGTAAAATAAGAAAATCAAGTTGTATAAACCTGACAGGAACTTTCGTGTTCTATTAAAAAGGTCATTTTTAGCAACAGCGTTTGAATTGTCTGCGATTGTTTGATTTTTCTTCAAATATTCAAACTGTTAAAAAACACTACTAAATAAACTACGATGTCAGAAAGATTCTTGGAAACTAAGTTGTTTATCTTTTTGGATTTGGGAGTGGTTGGGTGGTACATGCCAAAAAATAGCACATCAACTGGAAAAGCACCATCAGGAACCAACTTGGTTTATCGCTATCCAGTTTTGGCGTATTAAAAAAAGGAAAACGTCTTGATGGACACATTAATACTTTGAATTCTCCCATTTTAACTGGACTTTGAATGTCAGACCTTCAAATTTTACACATTCCCGCAGTTTTTTTTTTTAAAAGCTAATGTCTTCTTGTGTGTCATTTAGTTCAATAACTGAAGCTGCTTTGGTACAAGTTTGTGAAATGACATAAATTAAACATACTCAATGTTACTGTTTACTCAGTAATGACCCTTGAAAGCAATTAATCTTAAAGAGTGGTCTGTAACGAGACCAGATACACGAGTGTTTTCAATCTCCTCAGTCCCCACAACACCCAGTCTGTCTTGAATCTCTGGCTTTGCCATCACTCTCATTTCCTTGCTCTTTTTTTGTTATCTATCTTCCTCTCTCTTCCTGCACTCCTCTGTTTATAGCCTGTGACTCCACGGGGGTTAATGGAAGCCCCATCCAGGACCCTGCTGATAAATAATGTAGCTTCTTCATAATGCCCCCTCCCTGGAGAGGGTCCAGAGAGCATCATTACTGCCTCCTCATCCTACACAGCACAGGCCTAAATTGATTAACAGACACTGGAGTGGTGCAAAATGATCCATGTGGCTAGTGTAGTGGCTAACAGCTCGCACCAGGTGGGTCAAAGCCCCCGCCTCACCGTGTCGCATGATCCCACTCTGTGCTCCCATTATCTTCAGTCTCTGTCCAGTAGGTTAACGGATGACCATAACAATAACGCAATAGTAAAAGAGGGATGCTCAGAGATGGCTGCAGGGAACATCAGAATGGTTTTATAGGCTGTTGTGTAAATGATGGTGAGCGTTTCAGTTTTTATAGGGGAAAGAGCAGCTTCAAGGCCACTGCATGCATCTGTGTGACTCTTCATTACTGGACCGTGAAGCTTAAAGTTTGACGTCTTCATGTAGGATTCTAATAGAAATGAGCCAACACAGCATTCTCTGTGAGTGAAGAAGGTATAATTCAAATCTGAAATATGCCTCCATGATGGAAAAAAAAGACAATCGATTTTAAGTTGAATTTGTTGGTGAAAGTTCCAAAAGCCAGTGCACAAAAAGACTGTTCTGATAGTCTGCATATTACCTAAATATGTCAGAGCAGCACACACTGGTGCCTTTATATTTTGACTGTCCTACAGACAGTCCAAACTAGCATTGTTCTAATAGGCCTCACAGGGTCATAGCATGTGGTGAGTCAGATTAGATTGATTGTTGTGGATGAAAACATCCAAAGAAGTGTGGTCTCCAGCTGCAGCTGAATCACGGCAGAAGTTACGTCTGCTCCAGATGTTGCAGTTGTTGGTGTGAAATCTTCCATGTGAAATTGGTTA
Organism: Cynodonichthys magdalenae; assembly: GCA_031762555.1. Taxonomy (NCBI): domain Eukaryota; kingdom Metazoa; phylum Chordata; class Actinopteri; order Cyprinodontiformes; family Rivulidae; genus Cynodonichthys; species Cynodonichthys magdalenae. The sequence continues at coordinate 7,378 of JARVJO010030569.1, read as the reverse complement.
AAGTTTGTTTTGTGTTCAGCTGGTCTTAAATTATGTTGACAGGTCTGGTTGTTATTGAGAAGTCATCAAAGCACCTCTGTGGCTTCTTCTGTGTCTGGTTGGTGGTCTTGACACAATTATGATGTTGCTATTTTTGCCTCTTATTTTGCACTTTAAGTTCAACTCCCAGGTCAGAAATATGTGACTTTGTTTGGAGATGTTCTGAGTCAGTTTATATTCAGAAACTAACAAGGTCACAATGTAGAAAGAGTTCCAGCATTCTTCTGGTTTCATTATCATGATCAAATAAAATGAACTCATTAATCTGTAGGGTAGTACCGTCCCGCCTGCTCTGATAAAAGGCACAATTTGTTTTTTTAGGAACAAAATGACTGTCTAACAGCTTAAAGGACACTAAAATATGAAGTAACAAAAATATATTTATGTTCCAGTTTACTTAAGTGAAAAGAAAGCATGAGAGGCCGCAGCTACTGTAACTCTGGTACTCAATTATGTTGCAGATTTTTTTTAAGTGCCAGCACAGATTTATAGTAAAACTATTTGAACATTTATTCAAAATCATTCATATCTGCAAATCAGCTAAAAATGGATCATAACCCTCACTCCTTTTATCATCTAACACCTGACCCTATTTTTGTTTTCACTGAAAGTTGTCTTAATGTTCCAGAAGGGATCACAGAAAGACCTTGAACTACAGATTTCAGTTTTATGATTATGCTTCTTTGATCTCTCACACTTTGAAGCTCACTGGTATCTCTACCATCTTACACTTTTAGCTTGGTACAATTTTTTTGCAGCTGAATCTGTATTGCTTTTAAATTGTGAAGAAAATTTTATTCTCAACTTTACAAGCCTGTAAACTGCACTTGATAGCATAAAACTTTCCTGCCCGTTTGCCAATATGATGACACGTGCAGCAGTTGACAAAGATAGAAATCACTCATCCCATCATAAACTTCAGGGCCAGGAATAACTACAAAGCAGTCTTAGTGATGTATTTGTTCCTGCTCGTAGAAAATCCAATGGACAGTGAACTTTTCAGTCGAAGAGTCATGCATCATTGATGAATCAGTTTGGATAATGCTGCTGGGTTTCTGACAGGCTGTTTATGTGATTCTAGGATTGTATATGATCATCCATCTACAACCGAACCTCAACGTAACTAAGAAAATACTCAAGACACATTTTTCTTTTTTTTTCTTTTTAAAGCTAGAATGCACGTGTCGTCTGGGTTCTGAATCGTATTTGACATTTAATGCTTAATAATTTACATCCCTGCAAACTATAAGCCACAGTCCGCAAATTTATGTAATGGACTATTTACAATGGATTCTAAATGTCAAGTTCCTTAGCATCTTCTTTCTGAACGTTGTGTTGGCCCCATAAAGTGTGTTATGTCTTTTTCTGTAAATTACTTTAGTAATTAGCTGTAATGTGACAAGTCATACAGACAGGAAACTATCTGGAGAATGTGTGGTTAAGGTTGATATCCTCAGAAAGTCATGATCAGAGTGGTGGAGTGATTAGGGGATTCATCCCGTAACTGGTAAGTTGCTGGTGCAATCCCCCGTTCCACCGGTCTCAGTCGTTGTGTCCTTGGGCAAGACACTTCACCTGCTTTGCCTACTGATGGTGGTCAGAGGGTCCGGTGGCGCTGCTGCATGGCAGCCCCGCCTCTGTCGGTGAGTGTGATGGTGTGTGTGTGAATGGGTGAAGTGTAAGGCGTTTGGGGTCCATATGGATTTGATAAAGCACTATATATGTTCAAGCCATTTACCATTTGCTTCATTGCTGCTGATGTTTTGTTTATACTGCAGTTCAACAAAAGCAAATAGTCCAGAGTCTGCAAAGCTGTGAGAGACTTATTATATTTTGTTAGCGGTTTTAACTTACATGCATGTTCTTTTCCTTTGCATAGTGACTCTGAAGACGGGTCCTTGGAAGCTGAGAAGTTCCGGGGGACAAAACAATTCTGTACTTTCCCCACCTTTTGTCTTCTGAGTCTTGACGGTCCTACAACTCTGCTCACGCTTTCTTTTTGGAGAGTGGAGGAGGGCGACTCGTGCACAATGAATGTTACGTCGCTCTTCTCCTTCACCAGCCCTGCGGTCAAACGGCTGCTGGGTTGGAAGCAGGGGGACGAGGAAGAGAAGTGGGCGGAAAAGGCCGTGGATGCTCTGGTTAAGAAACTGAAAAAGAAGAAGGGAGCCATGGAGGAGCTGGAGAGGGCTCTCAGCTGCCCGGGTCAGCCCAGTAACTGTGTGACGATCCCTCGCTCGCTGGATGGACGGCTGCAGGTGTCCCACAGGAAGGGCCTGCCACATGTCATTTACTGTCGGGTGTGGCGCTGGCCTGACCTGCAGTCCCACCATGAGCTGAAGGCACTGGAATGCTGCGAGTACCCTTTTGGCTCCAAACAGAAGGATGTGTGTATCAACCCCTACCACTACAAACGGGTGGACAGTCCAGGTGAGGAATATCATGTCACTGTGAACACAGTTGCATGATTCTGTGCTGAAATTGTACTTAAAAGCTGGTTAGCTGTTAAAAGACTCGTTCGGGTTGTAGTTTTTTGACTCAAGAGAAAGATGAAACTGATTGCAGATTGGGGTGTTTTTCAATGAGACGACTGTGTTTCCTGCTCGGGATGTGCATCAGATTGGATCATTTTAAGAAAAGAAAAAAGGTGGCATAAACTAATTATAATTCTGGTTTTACTTGGCTTCTCAACTCAATTTAAAAGCTGGTTTAAAGTTTGAAGTCTCTACTTTTGACTCAAATTGAAACAGCGTTTCAGAGAAGGCATTTCTTTCTGGTCCGTCTAAGCAAACATTATCAGTTAATCGAATGGGACAAATTTTAATCTTGTAAACCATTATTTGACAATTACATGTAAGTCGATTCATTGTTTGTGTCCCTATTTAATACAGTTCTAGGGTTTAAATTTAAAGGAACAAATATGGCTGGTTTAAATATAAGGTACAGGATCTCTTAAGTAACAGAAAGAAGTTCAACTGACAAAATGAAAAAAAATTGTATGCAGGTTGCTAAATTGGTAAAGGCCCAAGTGTATGTGTGTGTGTGTTTATTCATGTGTGTACGGAGCAGGAAATTCCATCTGGGGGATAACGAGGGCTTTGTTTTGAGCATGCCCAGTACTGCAGGCCCTTTTTCCTTTTTTTCCCCTTGCACATATGTTCACACACATTTGACTGCAGTCAGGGTTTCTCTGAGGATGGCTGCAATAGGAAGACACACACTCTCACACAATGGGAGGAAAACGTCGTTGGCTGCCTCGCACATGTTTTGTTTTAGCAGCGGGTGGAAGACACAGGGCTAAGGTGATTCAACCCCACACCACCTGTCTGTCCACACAACCCCCTCCCCACCCCCTCACACACCCACAGTCTATTTTTCCTCCCCTAACACCACCCACCTACACACACACAGAGAGGTTTGTTTTTATATCCCCATGGGGACTGTGGATTGACTTCCATTTGTTTTCTGGTAAATTTATAGCCTAACCCTGACCATTTACCCTAAAGCTAACCTCAGGTACCTAACTGACCCTAAAATTAACCTAAACTCAAATCACACCTGGTCCTAAACCTAAACCCCCACCCAAAATTGGCATCCATACCCGTGGGGACTGGGCTTTGGTCCCCATGAGGCTGCCTTTTTCTAGAAAATGGTTCCCACAATGTAGCAAAACCTTGTCCGTCCCCCCACCCTTAACACACACACACACACACACATTCTGTCCGTCAATCCCCCCTCACTATTCTACATAACACCACAGCTGTCCGCCTGCTCCACATTTAACCTCTGAAATAAATTTCTACATTGATGTATTGGCTGCAGCAGCACACACTGACCACCTTCAGGAATACTGACAGCAGTGTTAATCTCATCTAAAATTTCAGCACCCACTTTATCTGCACAGGTATTTATAGACCCAAGTGGAGCATATCACTGTGTGGTTTTTCTGCTGCACCTGAACAGCCCTCAGCTATGATTTTTACCCCCAAGTGCTGAATTCCACAAGAACTGCTCACCTTATAAAGTCTTTCAGAGCAGAAACCTGAGAGTCGGAGCCAAATAATGCTGGCTAAGACCAACTGTCTGGAAGCTGACAGCAGAAAAATGCAGCGACATCTGCGCTCAGAATGTCAAATCATGTGGATTGCCAAAAATAGTTGTTGTTTTTGTATCACTTAGAATCAAATAACTACATAATTCAGTTTTATTCTACTTTTGTATGTGTGTATTTACACAAGATTTCGAGGGGCACAAAATCATGAAAAAAAAAAAATTAGCAGTTACCCATACAAGAAAAACCTTTTTGTTTCTATTTCATACACTGAACCCTGTAAACATAATTTAAAATAAAAGTTAGGCTGTATGGGTCCATCTGCTGAGTAATACCTGACTATGATTAATCACCTCTCATTTCATGTACTAACCACATCCCTTTGCAGATTTTAATTTCTGTAAATAACAGATTATAATCAGATTGCAGGATATGTATGAAAACTTTACTGGTGGGATTAATAAAGAAAAAGTACTACAAATACACAGAATATTATAGGTAGTCAGGAAATGTTCAAATCTCACTTCATAATAATATAAGTATTAATACTAATATAAATAATAAATTCAACAAAACAATAATCTTCGACTTAAACAGAAAAAGAAATCCTGCAGGTGTGTTAAGTCATCCTAATGGGACGGTAACACATTACATTAGTGCAGCTGGAAGATAAAGTTTTACTGACAAATAGTCTTTTATGCTTTAAGTTGTGAGGAATTAGACTCATTCTGTTGGAAAAGACATCATTATATAATGTTTCTTCTTGTAGATTAGGCAAATAAAAATTAGTGAGTATAGTCTGTTTTATCTGCAGCCCAACATCCGTAAATAATGTATATTATTAGGTATTGTGAAATTATTATTTATCGCTAAATTAATGCATTTTTTTAGTTTTTATTAACTGATTTCAGGCAAAACAAAAATTCTTGACTGGCTAAAAATTGCTGCAGATTGCAAGTTTCAAATTTTACCCTCATATCACCAATCAAAAAAAAGTCCCAACAATACTTAGTGGACAAGTAAAAAAAAAAAAAAGACAGAAAAAAAATAAATAAATAAAAGCTCTAACCCTTCCCTATTTTGCTTTCAGTGTTGCCTCCTGTCTTGGTGCCGAGGAACAGCGAGTTCAACGCCAAGCATACAATGCTGCCTCGGTTCCGCAACCCTCTACAGCAGAACGAGCCACACATGCCGCAGAATGCCACCTTCCCAGAATCCTTCACTCAGGCAAACACTGTGCCTTTCCCACACTCATCGGGAAATGGCTTCCCAAACTCCCCAGGTAGTGGCAGCAGCGTCACCTTCCCCCATTCGCCATCCAGCTCCGACCCTGGCAGTCCATTCCAGATGCCAGGTAGGATCAGTGGACTTTTCCATGTCTTCCACACCAAACCATGGAAACTCACTTCACTATATGTGTACTTCTTGCTGCAGAGACTCCCCCTCCTGCCTACATGCCCCCAGAGGAGCAGATGACTCAGGATTGTCCTCAGCCAATGGACACCAACCTTATAGCTCCACCTTTGCCAACGGAGAGCAACAACCAGCCAGGTAATCATGGCGGACACTTGTGTTAACTGAATCTTTGAAAGCTAGATGAAATAAATCATTGCCAGCTTTGAGTCATTAACAACGGAGAGAAGAGCTGAGATAATCCCAGTTTTACAAGTACTTTATTTTTGCTTTTGTTTCTTTTTACTTGTTTAAAGCTTTCAACCTCCAGACCCACTATTGGTAAATGGTAAATGGCTTGAACTTATATTGCACCTTATCAAGTCCATGTGGACCCCAAGGTGCTTTACACTTCATTCATTCACCCGTTCACACACTGATGGTGGTAAGCTGGGGCACACTGACAGAGGCGGGGCTGCCATGCACCGGCCCCACTGGACCCTCTGACCACCATCAGTAGGCAAGTTGTGTGAAGTGTATTGCCCAAGGACACAACAACTGAGGCAGCTGGAATGGGGAATTGAACCGGTGACCTTCCGGTTCCTGGACGACTCCTCTAACCACTCTGCCACAGCCGCCCTAATGGGCCATTTATTGGTTTCTATTTCCCCCTTCCTTTTTATGATCACACAAACTACTTATGTTTTAATTTGTATTGTGTAATATGTTTCTTTTGTGGTGGCCACATTAAGTAAAAAGATGAACACATTTTGTTAGTTATTACAGATTGTGTCACAGATTGTTTCTTCAATTTGTTGTGGAATGTTATATTAATGCGGAAATACTGGAGTGATATTTACAGGCGAGCAGACTGAAGCAGGTGAGGTAAATAAAACATTCTCTGGAGCCCAAAACAGGTTCACTTATACAAAACAGATGGATTAAAAAATCATTGACAAAATAACTAAGCAAGAAAATAAAAACAGATTAGTCCACTACTACAGAGTTTACTGCAACGTTCTTCTGTGTAGAGCAGATCTACATAGACAAACACTTTATATTTGGCTGATAAAATGTTAGTCTGCTAGTTGACAAATAGGTTTTGACTTTGGGTGAAACCCCAAAGAGACCTGAAAACCTGAGCAAATCAAGACAGTCTTTGGATAAATTTTATGAGGCTTGTAAAAACTGAGCTTATCTCATCTCTCTACTGGTGGTAATAACTCAAACCTGATAACGATAACAGTGATTTATTACATCTAGCTTTCCAATTAAAAGAGGAGTCTAATAATTGGTTCTATCTCTAATTTGTGGTTTTAATGTTTGCAACAGAAATGCATTTGAGTGGTTATTTTGTGAGGGTAGAAATAGAAGAAGAAATATTCAATGGGCATATGTGCGATTCCAATATTACTGGGTCAAAACAACATGAAAAAAGGATCATATTCATGTCTTTGTTTCTCTTCATTTACTGCAATATGTTTATTATCTTACAATTCAGTCTTAAACTAGACTCAAATGTTAGAAATCACTGATTTACATAATCTAGCTAAACAGTTTGCTTGTTTACAGTTGATTGACAGTCTCATTTTTTTATCCTGTTTGGTGTGCAACTCATTGTTTAGGCAAGTAACAATAAGAATAGCAAAAGTTAAAGTTAACAAGCAAGCTTTATTTTGGTAAAACTTTCTAGAGTTTTTTGCATTTAAATGAGTCCTGTCACACAATAGGATAGCAATGACGCTTTTATCTAAACTTTACTTTCCATCTGAAACCCACAAAGTTTACTTTTGTGTGATTTCGCGCTCAGAGCTTATAGATTCTGCCCTCGTCTGAGGATAGCAGTAGCAGGAAGAGCTGTTGAAAGTTTTGTTAGCTGGAAATGGGAGTGGGGGG
>JARVJO010030568.1:0-12200 GCA_031762555.1 Cynodonichthys magdalenae | reverse complement strand
GGGACAAGTCTAAAACTTGCAGGAGACCGGCCCTTGAGGACCGGAGTTGGACATGCCTGCCCTATACAGTTTGTATTACTGCAGACCCTGTACAATAGAATCAAAGCGTCCCATCATATGGGTGTAAGCAGCAATGCAACCAACTGGAGGTCATGGAGCTCTCAGTGGCTACAGCTATGCACAGAAGAGTGCAATGAGGTCCTGGTTGCAGACAAAATGTTCATTGCAGGATTTCCTCCCAGTGAAGTGAATGATTGCCAGATTGGGAAATAAAAAGCACTAAAGTGGTCCTGGAAATTCCAGTCTCTAATTTGGCAGCAGAGCAGAAATTCAGACTAAAACAGCCATGGTAAGGTTTTGGTTTGAGGGATGGTTGCAGAACATAATGACAGTTACTTCTACAGCAAGACCTCATGATGAGTTTCTGTGCCTATGTTTGAAATTTCTCAAATGGTCGACAGCTTGCATCTTTATTCTTTAATAATTGTTGATACATAGAACAGTTTTTTTAAATCAGAATTTTGTGTGCATCTTCAATATTGGTTGACATTTTTCACTTAACGTGGCAACTAAAAATTAGATTGTAAATAAAATGTAAGTGTGAAAATGAAAAATGACCATTAAAACAAGCCAACTAACATTAAAATAATTTTTGTTCTGCTTGAGCTGTTTTTTTTTATTTCATTACTGAGAAAGGTCACAAATTTAAGTGGTAACTAATATGTAAATTGTCACTAAATCAGCACTATAAGACTTGAAATAGAGTTTAACAGAAAGCAAAGCCAACACCAAGAAAGCAATATCAAAGAAGATATCTGTTGTTGAACATGACCTAAATTACCCTCCCACAAAGCTCTAATACCTCATGAAACACAAGGCAAAAATGTTTCAGACATTTTACATAAAGATTTTATCGCACACCACATTTCCTGTGTAAAGTTCCATCACTGGAGGAGTTTCGCTTAACATTAAGAAATTAACTAGAAGATTACTGAATACTGATTTTCAAGTACAGCTTTTTGTTGAATTTGCTTCCACATCCTATTTCAAATAGGACATCCATCCTAATAAGTGGTCATTCTGCACCATATAAATAGGTTTATCAATGTGGCCATCTTTCATCTGAAATTACATCACATAACTCCAATTTTACTTGTAAACCTCTGTCAATCAGTGCTTCAGAGCTATATTTCACTTTTTTACTTGCATAAAAATGGATCATAAGGCTTACCATGCAGCATTTTATTTTTATGAATAACTTCTGCAACATTTACTGTAATTAAACTTTTACAACACTTTGAGGACACACAAAATATGTTAACATAATCTAAAGATATTTTAAATGTAAAAATATTAATTGGAAAATAATTATTAATGCAATCTGATACTCATATAATATTTAAAGCAGAATTACTTATTGTTTAAATTTGTCAAACTTTATTTTTGTAGAGTTTGCACTTTTTAATATAAATATAGTTTTATTACTTGCATATTACTCAAGTGTTTTTGTTTTCCGATAAGTATATTTGGAAATAAAAATCCAAATACTATAACTTGTTTGGAAATATCTTAAGCAAATTTTAGAGATTTAACCTCTCTGGCCTGGGAACGTCTCGGGTCCCCCAGGACGAGCTGGAAAGTGTCGCTGGGGAGAGGGATGTCTAGGTTTCTCTCCTGGACCTGTTGCCTCCACGACCCGACTACGGATAAGCGGAAGAAGATGGAGATTTTAGAGAACTAAAACAGTTGGAATTGAGAATATTTATAAACAAAAAGGACTCAACAAGTATAGGACTGTGCTAATAAATTTGATTAAAAAGTATTTATCATGAATTTAGTTCAATACTACTTTTAGCCATGTGTTTACCTATTCTTGAATTGCCGATGTTTAATGGGATTACTTGTCTAAATAAAATTAAACAGGTAGTCTGATTTACAAGAGTGCAACAATGTATTTACATTGCATTCATAATAATCACAAATTTAGTTATATATTTAATCAAATATATATAAATTTTGTCTTGTATGTTTTTTTGTTTCTGCAGTGTCATTTCCTTTTAACTTACTGTAAACACATTACCATGTACATTCCTTTTTTATTATGTAAATGAAAAAGACTACGTTCAAAGTGAGTCATGGAAGAAATAAGTTAGTTTGTTATAATTTAATCGGTCATCAATAATCATTCTTAAAGTCTAGTTATTTTAATTTGCTTTTGCCTTTGTTTATGCCATCAGGGTTTTTACACTTCTCAGTTTTCAGACGAGTGTTTTTTGTTTGTTTGTTTTAGCAGAAGTGCTTTTATTTTGTCCCTACAAAAAAAAATACATACTAAATATGCAGTTCCTAAAACAATAACTACAGTTCACTACATGATCTGTAAAAATGATATTTTATCTTTGATCTTGTTTGACTAAATAAAACATAGCTACAAAGTATTTTGTTCTCTGCTTTGACGTATCTGATTTGACTGAATGAGTGATTAACAGTCTTCTGAAAACCTGAAGATAAGCAGAAGAACAGGAAAAAAGCTATATTTAAAATAGGATAGGCCTCAAGGACCATGACTGCGCATCACTGCTCTATATCTTTGCTCAGCATTTTCTCGGTTGATGTTTAAATGTTACATGCTTCCATTGATGCTATCGCCACAGGTATCACATCTGCACTAGATTATTTCCACAACCTTGTCACAAGCGCAGCTCAGGCATGAGCCCTGCTGATGCTGCGATCCAGTTGTATTCGGAGGTCAGAATTTCAGACTTCCGAGTCAGACATATCAACTGGAACTGTCCCTTATGTCGTAATATCGACTCTGGAATTTCGTTGCAACACAACCATACCTGAGCACACGTGACATCTTCATTTTAACATGGCTTCTCCTCACATCAACAGAGAGTGAAACTCTTTCCTTTTACAGTTTTTAGCAGCTCTGTGCAGTTTACTTTACATTAAAGATAGTTGTACTAGAGATTGCTAGGCAATACATTTTAACACTATTTATACACTCAATATTCATCGTAGAGTGTAAGAGTGTAACAATAGTTTGATCCATATCGATATATCGATTAAAAGTTAATGATTCAATTATATTGAGGCAAATTGAAAATATCAATCTAGATCGTCATGCTATATGCTCAATGTGAATCAATATCATATGCCCATCTAACACAGTCACTTTGTTAAATGGGCATATGAGATTGTATTATATTGATCGCAGACTTGTAAATTGATTTGAGTCGAAATAGTATTGTGACAAACAGCAATTGGAACACATCATCAATCCTCCTTTAAATTCTCAATGACCAGTAAATGCCAGAGTGCACAGGATCTGGGTACGCTGCCACTACATTTCCCTAACACTCCATCCAGAACCATAATATGATGTCTCCAAACTATAAACTACCACATCTACACAGACCCCATGACCCTATAACCCTTCCAGATCACATTTAATAAAGAACTCACAACATACTTAACATAAACATCTTTATTCTGGTTGATTTTAGTAGCTTTACTAATTTTTCTTCCGTTCTGTATGTCAAAATAAAAATAGGACCTTGAACTGACCACTTTTAGTTTGTTGTTTTGACTTGAAGTAGCTTCCTCTTTTAACATCACAGACAGCGAGTGTGATTCTGGTGGAATATTGTGCACTCACTCTTCTTTGACATACTCTGAAAGACTGGCATAAATAATAGCTTATATTAAAACAGTAACAATGATCCAACACCCAAACTGACTGAGCAAAACACTCAAAACTTTAGTACTGTTAAAGTATTCTTAAATTTGTCAGCTTTAGTCTTACACATAATATGAATACATTTGAAAATTCTACCTTAAACTATAGACATGTCACTGTAAATAGATAATGAACTTAAAACATCCAGGCAAGACAGATCATATGAATAAACCACCTTACTTAAATGCATAAAACAGCAATTACTTAAGTAAGTTAACTGAATTTTTGTGCAAAGTAGTATCTCTGCCTGCACCCAAGTGTGAAGACATGTCAAACTTCCCTTTTTAGTGTGAAATGAAAAGTTTCACACATTCACGTCCACAAGTGCGTGATAATGGTTCTCAACTTAAAGGTTATGTTTGCAGATGGCTGGAGTAAGCCAGCAGAGAAATGCTTAACTTTGCAGTGCATGATAGTATTACAGACTCAGGAAAATAATCTACTTGTAAATTAAGTCGCCATGCTGCTATGAATAAAAGAACACAAACATTTCGTCCAACCAGCCCGGTAGAAACGAGGCAGTGATTTTCCATAACTTCCCGAGGCACGAATGAAAAGTTAGAATTACTTTTCAAGTCATCGTCCAAGTTAGTAAAGTAGTGCCAGTTGTTAGCCAGCTAGCTGTTAGCTTCCCAAACCCATCACACACCATTTCTTCTGAATCGAACCTAACTTTGCCCTTCTTGTTCTATATAACCATACATGAAACAGACATTTGTTTCAGAGTTAGATGAATACTTTGATGAAAGAAGAAAAAATCCAGAGGCGGACATGTACACGCTGTTACCATGAATGAGGAAAAGGAGTAGCTCAAAACCCACGAAACGAGCTTTAGCCAATCAGCAAAAAAAAAAAAAAAAGTATCAACAGACACAAGTTTAAAAACGGACAAAACTACATACCCGACGTGAGCCCTTGTTGTAAAGTAACTTCTACTGTGCCTTGAAGTTCAGGTGTATCCCAGATAGTACCAGAAAAAGCTGTAACTCTCTTTCAAACACTGACCACTGTGTCCGAGGACACCGACAGCAGCTGGAAACTCCGGAGATTAAACAACAACATGGCAGCGTCGTGCTGCGTTCACGGACCACCGGACGGCTAGTAAATATCAAAGTAGCCATAAAATAACGTGCATGTGCTGCATATGACTCCAGTGTTATAATGAAGGTCCTTTGGGGAACTTATAGTTATGTTAACAAATGTTCAGGTTTTACTTTAATTTGACTGCTCAAACAGGAATAGATTAGCCCAAAGTGCAGTGAATGCAACATGAATAGGACTAGGAGCCTTTTGGGAGGAGATTGCCTGGAGTTCAGGACAGTAAACAAGACAGAACTTGCTATAGGCAAGAATGCACTGATACTAAAGTTATTAAAACCAGGCATTAGAAAGGATTCTATAACGTCCTAAACAACCAAGATTTTCATTATTTTTACACGTCTAAATGCCAAAGGCAGCAAAATTCTGTTGGTGCTGCCCATGAGGATCCAGGATCAATCAAGTTTAACATGTTTAGGAAGCAGAATAAGATTTCAACTCGGGTTCTCCCCCTTTAGAGACTTTGCACTTTGTTTCATGACTTATTTAAAAGGTAATTCAAGCATGATACACTTTTTTAGGAGTATTAAACATCACGTCTTCTGTCAACAGACAATCTGAAAGAATTTGAGAAGTATTTTGGTCATGAACTTTGCAGTGTGAGTGGTAAATTTACGAAAACGAACATGTAAATAAAAATGACAATTACGGTATTTGCCATTAAATTTCTTTCTGTTTTGTTCTCAAGGATAAAAATCAATCAGACAAGTTTTTTCTCTTATTTTTTAGAAGCAAAATGTTTTTGAATTTAGGAATATTTAAAAAACTGAAAATAAAGTAATTGTTGACAGTGTACAATTTATATCCCCATAGGAACATTCAATATATGATTGTTCCCTCTGTAACATTTTATCAAAAGAAGAAGAAGAAGTTGAACATCAGAGCAGCCACAGATTTTAGTGTTTTGATTCTTTCCTCATCAGTCCGTTGATAAATCTAAAAAGAGGCCATATAATTAGTCGCTTACATCATTAAAGCTCTTACTGAGACACCGAGAGGAATCCTATTAGGTGTCTGTGCTTATAGAAACACTAATCACCTCTTAGATAAGCACTGTTAATTCACAGTCACTCTGACTGGAATGGAAATTGTAATTTTCAGATTAATTAGAGAAATATTTTACAATGTTAAATAGTCAACGAGCTGATAGGCTGAAGAGTGTTGTGATGTCGCTCAAAACTTAAAAGCAAAAGTGTTTGATCTGTTCCATTTGACCAATAGAGAGTAATAAAAATGCTCTGTTTTTAGTTCTTTAGACATTTTAGATTTTTAGTTGTGGTTTGGTTTGCCAATAGCTGAGTCTTACTGACAACACTCTATTTTAGATTGCACATAAGGTTATTTTTAAAGTTTGACCAAAATCGCTTCAATGCCTTCATTTCCCAAAATAAGATAATTTTAGCTTAAAACGCTGAAAGGTGATGGGTGCTAGGCCTTTAATCACAAATTAACTCTTTTTTTATTTCTTCTTTCTCTTGTTGAATTATCATTGTTTTTTTGGCTTTTATCTAAATGTACTACAAATCAAAGATATATATATTTTTTAGAGAACTGACTCTTTGGTTACAACTAAAGTCCAAAGCTGAGAACATCCACCTAAAAAGACTGAGTTTATTTTAAACACACTTGGCATTTTAGGCATCACCTGGGAGAAGCGCTTTCAATTTCCTCTCTCTGCATCTGGCTGTTTGAGAGACAGTTTACAAATTCCCCATCGTCATTCCTTCTCCTGCTGGGCGAAAATGTGAGCCCTGGTTCACCTCCAGCCAGCTGAAAAATGGATTATTGAAAGCTGCAAATTCCATAAATCTGTAACGAAGTGAGTAAAAGTTGCAGGTCAAAAATCTCTGATCAAGAGTTTGATCCAAATAATCTGAAGGAAAACTTTGCTATTTAAAAATCAGCAGGGTGCTGCTGCATCATTTTAGATTAGCTTTGAAAGTGAATTTCTAGGCTGTTTAAAGAAAATAATAAAATAGCAACATCACATTTTCAAGTTGCTTCTCAGCTTCGACTGAAGATGTGCTCCTTTCCCCCTTACATTATTAGGATCATTTTAAGGCTTTCTGACATCATTTTGTTTTTGTTTCCCAGGATGATGCAGTAACAGGTGCAAGCCTTTAAACCACCGCCTCTCAGCATGTGAATGTCAGAAAGTTACAAAGGCAGAACAGAACATACAGCACTGCAGGGATTCCACTATTACCCTAATCCATCACAAAAGCCCCCCGTGTGTCCGCACAGTTGAAACAATTCTGTGGTTTCCCCTTTTATCTGACAACACCAGCAGGAACCAATGATGTCAGAAGTGGAGGCAAGGTGAACGGGCAATGTTACAAAATGACACAGCCGTGACAGATGACCGAGAAAATAGAAGATTTAAATGCAAGAATTGCACTGAATTACCTGGAGCCTCAATGGGAACACAGTTTTATAGTTTTACCCCTAATTACATCTTTGCTTATGTTTGAGCACTTTAGTGTGGTTAATAAAGCAACTTTCACATTTTCTTTAAAAATGAATATGGAAGTTGCTTTACATTTACTCAATTCACTTGAGTGGAAATAACTTAGTAAATCCAACAATCTGTTTTTTGAGTGTAATATCAAAAGTTTGGAGTGAAGTTAAATCTCTTACTTTCTCGCATTCAGATTTTGTTCTTGAAAATAGATAAATCTTGCCTATTTTATTCATTCACAAGCATTTATACAAAATACAGAAACAAAATAATTTGCTACTCGGTTCAATCTATCAAATAAAATTGTTTTATTTATTCATTCAAGACATTTTTTTCTCTCCAGTCTCCCAGATTTTAATGTTTTATCTCCACTTCCTTTTCATTGTTTCCTCCTCTGACACACTTAACTCCTAACTGCATAATTGCACAGATTTGAGAGTTTAAAACATTTCTATCCATTTACAGCTGACCCTTTCATTTGCACAAAACAGCAGGTGAAACTGAATGAAATGTCATATTTCCATATTGTTTTCTTGCACCTGAACAGGGTGGCTGACTGATGCGCTCATTAAATCGTGAACTTTTTGCACCTGTTCCCAGCAATAACAAATTATCACAACTGCCACAGTAAGTGATCCACATCAATACACTCTTTAAACAGAGCTTTTATGAAATATTCAAATACTTGAAGGACATTTATGAGTTTGTTTGTCTGTGCTGTTAGCAAAATATGTCTTGAACCACTGGACAAATTTTAATTTAGGTCTTAAAAAGTACTCAAAAGGTGCATCATAGACTTCTATAGAACAACTAGAGTGAGTGTTGAACCTGTGACCGTGCTTCTGTGGTAGCCAACCAGAATGAGCAAGAGTCTGGGTTTACTATTACTGTACATGATGGTAAAATAGAGAAAAAAAGAAGTTATGATGCATAAAAATGTGATTAAGCTTTCTAATGTACATAAAAATGCTAAATCGGTGTGTGTTACAGAACAGAAGAGAAACAGGAAAAGTGTCTCATTTCACAAGTAAGCAGATTTGATCTTATTTACCTCAATGTGGATGTGATCTGACCAGAACTGAAATAATGTAACAATTAAAATTAAAATAAGCTTCTAAAACTGAAGTAATTCATGTTGCTATTGAACTGGTTGGAATATATTAGCTTCTCTAGCATTGTTATACAGAATGTAGCGCTCTACTAATTCTTGCTAGAATTTAACACAAATTATTAAATATTACAAGCTGGTTTTGCCTCTAATTAATGTAATATTTACACAGTTTAAAACAATTCTAAATTTGACTATTTTAAAGTTTCTATTAGACAAACCTTACCTGTTGAGAAGCTGGTTAGCAAAAATCAGTAGAGACAAGAGAACATTTCCTTATTTATCATGACAGGTAAGAAATAATAAATCTACTTTACTACTAGTTGAAGTCATAATTTTTCAATTAGCTAAAAAGTCCAATTTACTGACTGACTTCATGTCTGGTTCAGATTATTGTTACTTATAAATCATATAATTTTTTTGCATATATCTGCTGTTTTACATGATTGTTGAATAAAATTACCCTAATCAACAATTGTTTAAAATTATTGTAAAAAAAAAAACAAAAAAAAACATTTGTAACACATCCTGTTGGACTTGCTGTTAATCAAATAGTTGCTATAACGGCTGTGAGCCGACGCCCTATGGTCTCCATATCTGCTCCTCTATGTTGTCACATGCTAACAGTGGACAGAAAGGGCGGGGCTCAGTCTATTGTTTAAGTGTATGGTATGCATCTACAGAAGCAGAAAGTCATCCCCGACATAAACTCTGAGGCCTAACACATCTCGTAACTTTTCATGATGCCACATAATATCATGCGTAAAATTATGTATAAGTTTTAAAACTCCAGGATTCGAAATGTGAACAAGTGTAACACAAAATACTTCTTAAAATTAAAAGACAGTTGTTGTTTTTTTTAGCTGCTGCACTAGTGAACAGATGCCAGAGGGCATTTTGTGGATCTCAGAATGGCTACAGGCTTTGACAAAATGGCAGAGATTTTTGCCCTGTGAATGTGAACAAATTGCAGGAGAAAGTTGTTATAGAAGTGGTCTGCAAGAGTTGCTGATAGTGCTGAAAGGGTTGGAAGGGAGTTTGCAGATGTCAGAAATGGTTGCCACAATGTCAGTTCTGCTCTATTAGAAAAGTCCAGAACTGATATTAGGATCCAAAGTGAAAAATGTGACACATTTTAACCTCAGTTTTTTTCTAAACTTTTTTGGCTCAAACCCCACTTTTTAGAAGATGTTGAATATGATGCAAAAACTCAGTTTATTTAATTGTTTTTGCTGGTCTTTGACAATCAAAGGACCACAGAGCCAATTTTCTCAGCATCACAAGCGGCACTGATGCTACAAAGATGTTCACCATCTGCAGAGGCAGATTTAATTGGGGGCAGTGTGACATGGTGGTCTGAAAAGCATTTGCTGCAACAGAAAGATCACAGGTTCAATCTCAACAACAGCTTGAAACGGAGCACAAACTCCATTTCTGCTCACCCTTCCCCAAATATCATGTTGTGTAAATGTGAACAAAGCTCCAGTGAAGTGGAAAAAGAAGTAAAATGTTTTCTAATTTAAATAAATTAATCAACACAGCGGTTCTGTGGGGTGAGGAGAAAACGGTTGTGGCTTATGACCTCGTGTCTCTGGCGATACTCAGTGGGGTGCATGTTTACTTGGTGTTTAATGAGACCAAATAACTCCCTGCCACTGGAAAAATGCAACTTTTGGTTTTATTTTATAATATTTCAGAAACATTAGACACTTTTAATATTGTTTGCAATTTATTATCTGAGTTGTATTGTTGGTGCAAAGGCATTTAAACGTTCTGCTTCTGGTCCCAGAAACAAGATTTGTCAAGTTTTAAAAGGTTTTGCTCATCATTTAGTCTCATGAAGAATTGTAATATGCTGACACTACATGGAACAAAAACCAAAATAGCAAAAATAGAAAGTATACTACCGGTATATACTTCCTAACAACTATTTATTGTTTATGTAGCAGTATAGAAATTAGTATTTCGATAAATGGTATGATTACGACATCAATTCCTGTTGAATGAGGTGGGTGGGGTATAAAGGAGCTGTGGAGCTCTTTCTCTCACCTTGTTCCTTTTCCTGGTGTGGAGTTTGTCTGAGGCTGAGCCACAGACTGTTGGTATGGTGTGTGCTATGCTGGTTTTGTCATGGTAGGTGTCCCCTCTTCTTGCCTTGTGGTTGATCCTCTGAGTTGCTAATACTAGTATAATTTGTAGGTAAAGGCCAACTTGTTGCTTTCCTCCTCCTGTGTGTGAGTCTGCATGTGTGTCAGCAGGCAGGTAATTAAGTTCCACTCACCAGCTGAACTTTATTGCATTTTAACTTTAAAATCACTAACTGACTTCTGTAGGTTTCCTCCTGACATTTGGACCACTGCTGTTTTGTCTCTGGACCTCCATACTCAACAACTTTGTACCAGTTGGTGTCCAGACATCGGTGGGAGATATCCATGTTTTCAGTGTTGGTGTTTAAGTGCGGCATCTGAACGTCTGATTTGTGTCTCATGGTGGCGTAGCCAATTAGCCACTCACCTGGCTCCAATAATAATTTTTAATTGTTTTTTTAGTTTCTTCTTGGATTTTAAATGTTGGATTTGTTTTTCTATTGCCCATTTAATTTACAGTTTATTTATTTTTTATTTATACACCTCAGATATTTTGGGCTAGTTTTGTTGTTTTTGTACTTTGTTTGTAACTTGGTTACATTTTCTTTTTGTTGTGTTGGATTTTGCAACTTGTGTTAATTGTGTTTGTTTTCAGTTGCTGAGGTCCCATTGTGGTGCTGGTGTGGTGGCGGCACCTTCCTCTTCTGTGGGCTGTGATTCCTGAGTTTGGGTTGTCTCACTGCGTGTTGGGTTCCTTGAAGGTGGATTTTTTTTTTTGGTGTTATCCTTTGTGCTTGGTGGGTACTGTCTCCTGCTGCAGGCCCCTGCTGGTAATCTCAGCTTTTCTGTTTTGTTTTGCCATTTGTTTTAAACCTTTTTTTTCCTTTTTTTTTTTTTTTTTTTTTTTTTTTTTTACAGTAAATTTTTGTATGAATTTGAACAGTCTCAGGTGTTATCACCACTACTTTGTATAAACAAACCTGTGTGCCTTTTACAAAAAGGAGTAGTGGTATTGTCCAGTTGTGAGGTGTGAACTTTTTAAGTTAAGTAGTGCTAAGGAGTCCCCCCTCCTAGTTTTGCCACGCTTATTACCTGCAATTTTTATATAAAGTGCATTTAAAAAGTATTTTCATTTGCAGAAGCATTTAAAATCAACAAATCTTTTAAAACGTAACCCCCACACAAACAGACACACAAATCTCAAAATTCATCTAAATGACGGACTCGAAGGGTACAGCAGCTGATGCCATCTTAAAAAAAATGGACTTCGAGTATCTCAGAGTTTATCCAAGAAACACTGGCAAAATGAAAATGCAATCAATATCAAATAAAAAACTCAAATCTGATAGCTGCAGGGACATTGATTTATGAAGGGTTTTTGTTTGATTTTGCGGATTAAAACTGACTTGATCTATAAAAAAACTGAATTGATATTCTCTGCTTTGTAGTTATCTGGGTGTATTACGGGTGGTAATGTGGGTGTGTTTAAGAATCGTGGGTGTTTCTTAGGTCACAGGAGAAACATGTAGTTTAACGGAGGCTCCTGCAGAGGATTATTACCTCTGATACCTGCTCCTGGCAGGAGGTGTCTGTCTGGGTGATGCAGCTCTCTCTGTCATTACAGGAAGCAAACAGTAGCCGTGTTTCCATCCAATTTAATTCGAATTTAGAGCGAATTTTTAAAATTTCGCAAAAAGGAAATGAATA